>JAVHLV010000046.1:0-301331 GCA_036785495.1 Colletotrichum neosansevieriae | reverse complement strand
ATTGACCCATGGGTAGTACTACCCATGGGCTCAACTACCCATGGGTAATTAAAGTGGGTACTACCCGTGGGTAGTTTGGGCCTACCCAAACTACCCATGGGTAGTTTTGGGTACTACCCATATGGGTACCCGTGGGTAGTTAGCAAGCCTAGACTCTGTTGCCTGAAGATAGCATCTGCGTAGTCCGTAAGAGATGCTTTTCGACCTGTTCCTCTGTGCTGGTTTTGGCTTCGATTTTTTCTTCTTGGACGACTGCCGTGATAGCTGCTTTTGATCGTTCGGGTGTGGTCGAGTACAGTTGAGCTGCCTGAGTCGAGATGCTGCCTTCCCAACTGTTGCCTTGGCAGCCTCCATTCGCGTTGGGTGCGCACTACCGACCTGTAGTAGACCACGTCGTCGTTGTGGTCGTGAGTTGGTGGCGAAGCTGTTCTCGTCGTTGCCAATGCCACGGCCGTTGGCGAGCTGTCCATGTTGAATGCTGATGTGCAGGCGAGCACTGGTCCTCGAGCCCAGAAATATCACATCATCGTCTCGATCGCGACTCGTAATCAACGCCATCGTCGTTTTTGTCGATACCCTAGCCGTCGGCAAGGTGTCTATGAAGCATGCTGATGTGTATACATACATACATACATAGTTTATTACGCCCCGGCTAATCTACTCAGGGCTCATATGATTATCTACATGGTCTCCACCTTCGTTCACATCCTTGCCTCCCAGAAGCTTATAAGAGTACTGTCCATCTCCATATGTATCATCTTCAATACTCCTTGCCAATGTTGCGGTTGCTCGTGGAGTTAGTAACAGGCCATCTTGAGGTTGTTTCCCAAAATGTTCGACGTCCTATAGTCGGGCCGGGGTCGGCGTCCGAAGCCAGTCCTGCTGTCGATGGCACGAGGGTGCGTGTGGTGTCGTCGGTTGGTGTGTCGATTGGTATGGCGGGGATAAGAATTTGTTAGGTACGGTCGTTTTGCCGCTGGCTAATCTGTGCCTCCAGCCTCTCCATGCTCGTGGCAAACTTGATTGTCTCTTTGACAACGTCTACGCATGGTGACCAATCCTTCGGATCGGACGCGCTCTTTCAAATTCCTCCGGGAAAGTACGACAAGGTTTCCTCTCCGCGTATCCGTCTGTTGGAGCATCCGAGTCCACTGTGCGGCTGGCACGCCTCGGAGGCTGAGATGACAACGTCCAGCGGCGTCAAGTAGCCGGCCAGCCGCTGCACTTCTTCCTTGGCCAACCCCACCAAGCCTGAGAGACCATAGGCCCTAGCAGCACAGTAGACATGAATGATCGTCTCAAAATCGGACTTTGTGTAGCTGATGTTAGCGCCAGAGAATGTCATGAGCTCAGAGCTCTTGCCGTGAATGTCTCTTTCGAAGTGTCTGCTAAGTTGCAGTGTAAAGATAGTGAACCAGCACATGACCTGCGTCGTCTGCGACCTCTTCCATAAGTATATCGTTTAGCCCATCGCCAGGCAGAACAGGTGAAATGGATGATATGCTGCCTGCATGGCGTAAGAGATCACGCGGGACCACGAATGGCATCTTGCCCTTGAAGTACACGCAACAGCTCGGGTTCTTATATGGCGTACAGCCAAGTTCAGATTATGTTCTTCGTCGACTTTCTGAGCAGAAGTAGCTCTTTAGAGAGCATCGACTCTTCTTCGACAGGCGCAAGCTCTTCCACAATCGGCATTGGCTCGTCCCCTAGAAACGATGGGGCTTATTCTGGAGTCGTCCTTCGTGTCCTCCTTCTTCAATTTCTTTTTTTTTTCTTCGTGGGGGGGCCAATGCTCTCGATGTCTTTGCGGAAATCGTTAGGTTCTCAATGGCCTCATGTGGCTTGCCCATATACGCAACGGCTGAGAACCCTTTTTGTGACCTTTTAAGCGCAAATGCCGTCGAATACGAGTCATTCTCACTGGTCGTAAGATATTTAAGGCATCTGTGACTCACACATCGACCTGCATACGCAATCCTGCATCGATGTGCTTGCCACCAACAGCATTACGGAAGTCTTCAACACTATCAATAGCAGAAAATCGTGAGCTAAATATGCATTTTGACGTTTCCACTTCGTCTTTGCAGTATCGGAAATTTTTTCAGTATTTTACTAGTTCGAAAGGTAAAAGAATATGTCCCTCCTTTCATTACCCAGGCCCTCCAGCACAGAATCAAGGTCCACCCCGCAAAAGTTGTGTTGGCGAAGCCGTTGATTCCTTATGGCATGCTCGCCGGGGCTTCTGTTACTTATATGCAGTACTCCCCAAAAGTAATTCGAATTCAAAGCAGCTGTTCATTGCAGATCCAACGCTTACAGACCTTGCGTACAGCAACCCTGTTTACAACCTTCGCAGAGCTCACTCAAGTGTGGCGGGGTACTCTTTTTCTCGTAAACCTGCCGCTTCACTTGGACATGAGCCCATGTCTTCAGCCAATAAGCAACTCGTTCAATGTAGCAGTTTTCGTCGAGATCAAAGTCTCCCAGCCTTTTGCAGGCTATGCATCGCTGGTTGTATACGGTTGCGTTATAGCCATTACCGGGGTATCCTCTGATGACGATAGCCACGTGCCCACTGACCCATCCTTTTTTGGAGCATGAGCTATTTTCGCAAGTGAACTTCCCCATGATGTGTGTTTCGCGTTTGTTGTTTGAGATTTTCTTGCTTTTTTTCCCAACCCATACCGCGACAAGGTGATCGGAGACGGCGCTAGCAACATCCTCATGAAGATTCGGGAACGTGAAAGTGGTCTTCGTCACACCACTGGACTTGGCAGACTTTCCCATTGCCATCTTGATGAGGAAGAAGGTGCTAAGAGCCTAAGACAAAGGAAGAGGTCGGTGCGGTTGAGCAATGGGAGGATGGGTTGAACGGTGTACTACGGACTGGAGGGTGACACGGACGATATGGCAGGCAATTTATGGACGCCGCATTCTCTGAGGGTGGAATCATGGCTGGGCGAAGAAGCAAGAGAAGGTATGTTTGGCGCGGTAAATGCAAGATCCAAGACCTGGGCATCAAAAAAAGGAACTGATTTGATGGCGCGTGTGTTGGAGGCCGACCACACCAGGACTCTGCATGACCGGATGGCGCGATGTCGTGCCGTTCTGGGCGCCTTGTATGAGCCAGGACGTTTCAACATCTAATTGAAATGTGCGAAAAACAACGACCTAACCGCCATGGCAAGGGAACTTGCGTGCAAACGAGTCATGGGCCAGGTTGGATGGTGAACAAGGCCCTGCCTGACTGGGATTCCAACGATGCCATGCAGGTTCACTCTACACGACTTGCTATGTGGCCTGTTAGCAGGGTACGCCTCGGTACCGGCTGCAGGAGGCCCGAAAACGGGCATAGTTTTCTTTCTAGCCAGGTCTTAGTGACGAAGTTTAATGGAACCACGTAGTTATAGTTAACCAAAATCCAACCGCTCCTGGTGTGTAAGCACCCGACGCTTAGCCGTTCCTAGGCCGCACCTCATGTTTTTAAGCACTTGCCGGACGCAAATACCCCGCGGGGGGTTGTGATAACAACGCTAGAGCGCATCGTCTTATCAGACTTCACAGGCATCAGTTGCCTCAACGCGCCATACGCTTCACCCTCGATAGGTAGCCTGACCTGCAAGCAGGGGGCTTGCAGCCGGTCAATAACGCAGCTCTAGTGCAGTGGATGGGTCCGCCATTGCAACCAGCTTAGTGCCACGTCGTCGTACGTTACCTTACCTCATGCTACCAAGGCACAATGCGGCAGGCACAAGTTGTTGATGCAGAAAACAGATTGTATACTTATCTGACTTGCACGGCCTCGCGCACACCTCCGCACCGGCTCGGCAGCAGAGTTTCGTTCAAAATGCAGGCAGATGAGGGGCGCCTTCGTCAGCCGAATCTGCAGACATGATACCTGCCTCGACGTTTCGAGGTGGTAGTGGGAGGCCATGCACAGACACTAACCACACTTCTAATTGGTTCGTCCTGCATCCATGGCCATCATCACAACATGTTCCAACTGGCAACCGCTGCTTTGCTGCAGGAGGCCATGCTGCGGACACCGGTGTTGAGCTTGCCTATGGCCTTCAGGAAAGCATCAGCCCTTTGGCCAGCCTTCGTCAAGTATTATTCGACGTTCTTCTAGTGCCTTTCGCCGCCTTGACTTTGTGCTTAACAGGTGCAGCGACTTTCGGTTCTAGTGTATAATCGACTTCGAAACCCGCCTGGGTTCCATCTTCGTAAGTGCGATAGAGCTGGAACTGCCGCAGACCGGGAGGCTTTCTTCAGGTCCGGTTCGCCCATTAGCATATGTTGAAGCCGCACCTGTGGTGACTGCCAGTCTGCAACAAATCGTTCAATATTTCTCGCTGAGATGGGAGGGCCGGGGGAGCTGAAGGCTGTTTGCAACGAGTCCTTGATGTCATCCTGTGACATGGATGACATCAATTCAATGACCTCGGCAATCATGCCGTCTGCCATTTTGCGTTCCTTTCCCGCCCAGCTTTTGATAATGGTCAAATATGTCGAGGACGAGGGGTGAATATCGCGCAGTTTGCGCCTGAAGTTGCTAGGAATTTGCGCAGGTTGAGGACGTTCTCTCCCGAACCATGTTGCAAACGCCTGCCAACGCCCGCCTATCCGTACTGAAGTACCTTCTTCATTTCGCATGCCGCGTCTGACGGGTACTTTTTGGAGCGGTCGAGAGGCCAATTGCTCGGCAGAAACTTCCCTTAATTACTCCTTCACCGGGGTTTCAAATGTTAGCGTGGCTACTGCGGTAGGGGTCCACTGTTTATGTCAGCAGATGAGCAGTACACTAAGGTAAAGCCAGGTTAACAGTGGGCCCCCGCCCAAGCTAGGTACCTTACCTTAACCCCTATCGTTGATAACGTCGATAACCAATATAACCGCTTTACAAGGGCGAACCGTCTGTTCGGGACACGCCTTACTCCATTAGTACAGTCACCTAGCGATCAGTTCGAAGTGGGTGAAGGGCGGCTCCTGAGCTGGATGAATACCCAGCTCTAGCACTGTGAGCGTGTGCCGTTTCTCAACCCCCTTCGCAGCCTAAAGAGCCTTTTGGGCACCGCCAGAGGATATGACGCACGATATTTCCCGTTCGTTCGCTTTGGAAAACGCGACCTGGCGTACGTTCAACCTGTCTCGGCGGTATAGTAATGGTACCATCCAACTTCCTGCGGGCCCGCAACGCCCCGTCGTTTCCTTAAGGTAAAGGCGCTGCCGCAAATATCTCTTACTCTACCCTACAAGGTAGAGTTTGTCCTCCACCGCGCAAAGAAAGACGGCACAGACAGTCCGTGTATTGTCCGATGGAACCCCACTCGAGGCATCTAACCCCTTAGGCCTCGTCCTCCTCCGTCACGCCACCGACGATGACGATGACGGCGATGGCACCGAGCTGGTCGCTGTCGACTACGACGGGGAAAAAAAATACCCTCCGCGGAGGAGGCGCCCATCATCGCAAACGGCCAGTCTGACTTCTACTTTACTCTTGCCCCCGGCGACGCGGCGCATCTCGCCGCGCTATTGCCGGAGCGCTACTATCGTGCGCTGCAGGCCGGCGACAGGTACACCCTTTTGTATCCCGGAGCGGAGCTCACCGCGTGGGAGTGGAGCTCTACCCGGAACGGGGCTGAGAAGCAGGCCTAGCGGGCCGCGACGAAAGACGGAGAAGGGCATGCACCAGTCCTAGTAGTTCCCAGCGGCTCTTCTCCGAGGCCAAGAGCGGCTTCGAGCAAGCGAACATAGAAGAGTGGCGGTGGCGGCGCGAGGAGACGAGGAAGGAAAAGTCATCGTGTTCGATCGTCGAGGACTCCTTGAAGGACGACCAGGCAAGCTGTTCTTAGCCGTGCATGTCACAGAGACGTTTGTTTGAGTCGATGACTGCGGAGGTTCATAGGATTCCAATGCAAAAGATGCAGGACTTTGTGTGTGTCCATGATAAATTATTATGTCTCGCTGGATGTGTATGGAATATAGGCACAACTAAGGTGATGCCTCAGCCTGCTTTGCTTTGGCGGAGCTGAACACAATCTGAGCTGCAGGCAGGTAGGTCCTCTTTCGACTGCCGGCAGGATGAGATGTCGGGACGGGAATGGCCAACGTATGTCGCTTGCAGTACTCGACGCGATCGCGATCCTGCTAACCCCAAGATACATTTCAAGCCCAGCTGTTGCTATGTATTTCGCCAACATGGATCTTTCTTATCGAGCACTTTCACCTCAAATCCACATGATCAATCCTAATGCAAGAGAAGAAGCCAACACCATGACCCCTTTATGCATTCGGCCGTAGGCGCCGCTCGTGTAGGGACCCTCGCGAGGTTCCCCATCCGGTTGGAAAGTCTTCATACAGGAAAACTGAATCCCTCGGTCCTGAGCAGAGTCCTCGGGGAACACCACAGTAACGACCGGCGTGAACCCGGCCCGGCCTCCGAACAAGTCACGGTAGAAATCCGACCCCGAATCGGGAGCCTCCGCAAAAGTGAAAGATCGCATCTCGGCAATCTTGTACATCCGGTGTGATTGCGGAAGAACAGGCCTGCATTCCTCGTCGCCAAGCCGGTCGTCGCTGGCAGTCTCTGTGCTCCCGGAGGGCAAGTCACCCCCCGTCACGTTGAAGAAGTTGGCAATCCATGTTCCCTCGCCACCACACGTCCCCGGGTTCTCCTGGAGCTTCGAGCTGACATGTCGCGTCAGGCGTTGACATCGGTCGTCCGTGTCGTTGGAGGCATCGAAGCTCTGAATCATTTCCATGATGGCCGACTGGCAGAATACATCGACGACACCGTCGCACGATGTCGTGTTCTGACTGCTCTCTGATCTCAGATCGTCGTCGGGGAACGCCTCAAGCGGGAAGGTTTGGCCCTGGTACTGCATCATTAGGGCACAGCCCGAGGGGAAGTCGTCTTGGCTCAGACTCGGGTCCACCCCGACGAACAGCTGTTGATCCGAGAACTCGTACGCATCGCTACCAATCCCGGTGAAGCCGTTCTCACTCAGGCCGTCGACGAGGGTCAGGGACAGCTTCGTGGAGGAGGCGTTGACAACCTCGGCGGCGATACCGACACCCACAGTAGGCCCGGCCGAGTCCTCGGTTGAGCAGATGCTGCCGTTACGTGGGGCGCATGAGAGAGCTTCGCAGGATGAGATGTCGATGGCGGGATTGAAAGCCTGGACCGGTTCTTGCTGTGCTGCGACTGCGGTTGCGATGACCAGAATGCCGAGTCGTTGGCGTGTGCCAGGCATGTTGACCCTGCCGTTCAAGGACTTCGTGTCTGAAGAACGCTAATGTAAAGCAGCAGTTGCCAATATCTTGCCGATACGCCCAGAGAATGTGTTGCCTCTGTGCCGCAGCCGTGACTGATGACCCATTGACCAGAGTACTAATGCGTGGAACAAACTCCTTATATGTGTTCGTCTTGTACGGGTTGCCTCTGGCCCTTTAAACAAGAGCAAGCAGATTGCCAAACTCCGCTCCCTGAGAAGGCTCTCTCACCTGATATCTTGGCTTGGCGTCTTTCGGCGGCCTCCGGGTTTCACGGCGTAGGTCATTCCCGTCGTCGTTGGTCAGTCTAAGATGCCGGGCGCGGGATCGACACTAGCCAAGACCCAAGATTATCCGAACACTTGTATCCCGCTCCTGGGCGGCTCCTAACCGGTCGCGGGTCACGCCAACCGCCAAGATCATGATGACGGTCCGCACTTCCCGCCCCGTCGGTGAGAAACCAAGCTAGGAGTTTCTAAATTCCCTAAACTGCCGAACGGTCCAACATATATGGTGACGAGCCATCTACCATAAGAGACAGGCAGCCGGATAAAGGCAACTCCGACCTTGTTGCATTCGGTAACCTCTTGGCAGTTACCAACATCACAAGTCGGAATCTTGTTTTTCAACCCTCCAAGTTGGCTGAGGTCGAGATTTGCTGAACCAAGTCGCCCTTCACGGCGGGTTGCCCCAACTAACGCCAGAAGACACAGTTATCACACGACTACTCACTTGGCACGCATAGGGACTTTTGATGTCAGGGTTATAGGACCGAATTTCCTGCTTAGGCTCGATCCACGACAAAATGGTATTGTAGGCAACTAACACTTTTTCTAGTTGCAAAGGCTTTTCTTGGTCATGTAAACCAAACTGTCTGCCTTACTGTTACAGCACGAGGGAAACAAGACAGGCTGAGGAGGTAATGAGGCAAAAAAGGTAGAGACGAAGGATCAAGACATGACAGCGTCTCACCTGAAGCCTGCTTACACGATGCGGCACAGAGGTTTTGATGGTGGAGGGACTTTGTCAAAGTAGAAACCCACATCTGAGCCTTCTTTGAAATCAGGCCTATTGTTATGATAACTTGATACTTTTTGAGAGTGATTATAAGTAAGACCAAAAATCCCTAGACTTAAAAGGAATTGTTTGAAGAAGTTAAGCCATTTAGTATCCATACCTGGGGACGTTTCTCGGTACCGGCAACTCCCACTAATCGTTTAACAACCTGCCCCTCGTCACCTCAAAGCCATGGCCACTGCAAACATCATCTCTGTCATCGGGACTGGTATCACCCTGCTCTCCTTCCTCCTCGACAACGTCCCGTCCGGCTCGGAGCAGGCCAAGGTCAGCTACATCATCGCCAACGATGGCGCCGGGGGAGACCTGAGCGACGCCGGCGGCAATCTCCCCGACGTTCGTTTGTGGGACGAGACCGCCGAGTTCCTCGGTGCCAACTACGACGGCGACCACTACGACGAGGGCGTCACGACGTGCACCTCGGACGTCAACACCCAGGAAACCGCGACGTATACCCTCTTCTCGGGAAATAACGACGCCATCTGCATCGCCTGGACCGGGTTGTCTTGGGCCGGCGGTCAGAAGAAGTACGGTTTCCATCCAGGGAACTGGGCTCACGCGTGCGATCAGGCTCAGTATAACAACGGTTATTGGTGAGACTTTTCTTCTTCTCCCTTTCCCCGGTCGCTTGTCACAATCCCTTTCCGCTAACATGATCCTCCAAGGTACTACGCCGGGACCCAAGTGCCGGGCATCAACTACCAAGACGACGTCTTTTGCGCCTGGGTAGACAAGGACGGGGACATACCGACCACGGGCTTCCAAGTGCACTGGCCCGAGTTCGATGGCGACAACTCGCCGACTCAAAGCCTGGACTACTACTGCAGAGCGAGGCCGCCGGTATGGTTCCACACCGAGAGCGACCCGGGTTCGATTTGGTACTGGCCGCGGAAGCAAGACCTCGTCTCGCGCCACCCGTCCGTCGACGTGTCGCCTGCTCGAGGGCCGCAGAACGCTCAAAGGAGACGAGGGGCTCAGCGGGCCCAGGGTGACCGCCTGGCCAAGCGCTTTGAGAAGGATCACCGCATCGTCAAGAGCTACTTCGCAAAGCACCTGGCCACGGAGCTCTGCAACCCCGAGGGGCACGCGGCCGGGCAGAGCTTCGTCTCCTACGAGGAGAAGAAGTTCTGCCACATGCCTACCAAGACTGTCTACTCCTTCTGCGACGCCACGGAGGACGGGGCCTGCTGGTCTGATACCGATAACAAAGTTGTCGTCAGAGATTCTGGCACGGCTAGGCTCCCTGTGCCCGATTTGAGTCACATCTCGGAGACTATCGTCTGGGGACCCTAGTGATTTGACCAACAAATTTCATCAGGCTGGATGGCTGGAGGGCTCATTGCAAGGTCCGGGGCATGCAGAAAACCACAGAAGAGCGCATTCAGCCGTTAGAAAGATGTCAACGATGGAGCAGCAATCTGCGAGCCTATTTACTTCCAGCAAGGTCGCATGTTCAACACATAGCTCTATCTTCAATTTACTTCTCTTACTATTCAACTTTATTGAGTGACAGAAAATTTCTTGGCTTATTCCACTTGACTTGAATGAAAGTCAATCAAGACTGCAAAGGCAACCTTAATTCATGACAACCACGGCATGGATCAGCAGCTGTATATTGCGCTCGAATCTTGAACGTGATCTTGAACAAGTGTTTCGCGTGGATCACATACCTCGAGCGCTTTACCTCTCTGGATCCCCAGCCGCAAAGAGGCTCACAGTTTCCCACTAGGGCTGTGAACGAGCCCGCCACGGCATCCTTCGCGTCTACTCTTAACAAACAAACGTTTTTTTTAAATAGTTGAGTGGTATCTTTCCTCTAGGTTTCGCCGTTTACACCGAAACCCCGCTGATATCTATATAGAGTCCATTGCAAACAGCAAAAAATATCTCTTTCCTCTCTTTCCACAACCATCTATCATGCCCGCCTTCTATCCCTCAAAGACCTCGTGCTGTAGCTCAACTCCAAAGTCCTGCGCGATATCCTTCATCCTCTTCTCCATCTCGTCCTCCATACCGCCCCCGAACCCAAGCCACTGCCTCAACTTGAAGAAGTAGAAGGCGACATCCGTCAGCGCCAAGACGCCCTTGAACACCAGATGCCTCCACGCATTGCCGGCCCTCCTCGCCCACGGCAGGTTGGGGTCCTCGAACAGACTCCTGCTCGCCCACTCTCCCATCATCTTGACTCTGTTGACGGGACTGCCGAGGTACTGGTTGTTGCCCTGCACGATCCTCATGTTCCTCCCGATGAAGATGAGCTCCTTGGGCCACTTGTCCTCGTCGGCAAGAACCTCGCGGATCCCCTGCTTCATCCGCTTTTGCATCTCGTAATGCCTCTCCGCAGGCGTCTTGCCCTCCAGCTCCTTCATGATGCCGTTCCGCGTCCTCTCGTCGCCGCCCTCGTACGGCCTCATCAGCGTCGCGCTCGCAAACAGGTCCGCCGCCTTGATGCCCCAGGCCTCGGTCACGCTCTCGATCGTCTTGTTGTCGAAGGTCATGAGCGCCTTCCAGAAGACGCCGTACTGGTGCCGGAACTCGGGCGACATGTACACGTACAGCCCGTGGTCGATGAGCACCAGCTCCGCGCGGCCGTTGGGCAGGCGGCGGATGAAGATGTTGCCCGGGTGCGGGTCGCAGTGCACGACGCCCCATTTGAAGATCTGCGCCGAGAAGAGGTCCACCATGGTCGTCATGACCTCCTTGCTGCTTAGCCCCAGCCCGCCGCGCCCGCGACGGCCCTTCCACTCGCTGCGCTCGGGCTTGAGCTGCTCTGCATCCGGCCTCTCGCGGAGTTTTCTGCGCACGGCGGCCATATCAGGCGGATCCAGCTGCGCGCCGTGGACGCCTGGAGACCCGTTACCGTACCCGCCGAGCCAGCGTCCGTTGATGCCCTGCTTGTCCCACAGCCTGATGCCCTCGATCCACTCCGTGGTCATGACGCGCTTGGTCGAGAGATCGGAGTAGACCTTGGGCACGTACACTCGACCCCTCAGGCCCCTCTCGTTGTCGATCAGCTGGCGCATGGTCTCGGAGTTCTTGGCCTCGTTGAGGAAATCCGTCTCCAGCTCGAGGCGCTCGGTGATGAAGGGGACGAGGCTGTAGAGCGGCAGGTCGAACCATTTGCTGTAGATCCACGCGACGGTCTTGAACGCCCACAGGTCCCAAGTGATCTGCTTTGCGATCTCGCGTTTCTGGATCTTGATAGCGACCTCGCGACCGTCGGGGAGCCGCGCCCAGTGAACCTGCGCGACACTCGCAGAGGCCCTCGCCCGGCGCTCCATCACTCCCTTGCCCTCCTCCCCGCGGAAGCTCACACCAAAGACCTCTTCCGGGGATCGCCCGCCAAAGTCCTCGCGTATCACGGCCTCGACGTCCTTCCAGTCGTCTTGCGGTGCGTCGTCGAACATTCTTGAGAACATCTTTTGGAACTCTGGCGGAAGCACGGCGCTCTGCATGGCGATGGCCTGTCCGATCTTGAGGTACAACCCTCCATTATGACGTAGGAGCTCGAATAGGCGTTCCGCGTTGCGATGATGCAGGTCCTGTACCGAACCGCCGGTCAACGGCACGGGACGAAAGTTGAGCTTGTAGTCGAGAGCGACGACGAGACCAGTGCCGAAGGTACGGAGGGAGCGCCCGAGGCCGGAGGCGTAGACTTGCGAGTCGATCAGGTAGACTGTGCCGAGGACTGAGGAGAGGATGAGCAGACGTCGAGTCCACTTGCGGCCTTTTGGGTACGTGCGCGCACGTTTAGGGGCGCCGAGGGAGGCAGGAGAGGGAGGGCGGAGGGGTTCGTAGCGGGATCCCGAGTGTATTTGTCGTGGAGAGCGGACCGTCGTCGTGGGGCGAGGTGAGCGGAAGCCTTGGTTCAGCATGCGCGCCGCGGGGAGGCATCGAGACGCTGGTCTCGCGGAGAGACCAGCTACGCTTTGGCGCAACATTGCCGTGTGAGGTAAAGAGGAGGTGGGGGAAGGAAAACTCCCATGCCAGCCTCTGTCGTGTGCCGAAGTGAAGCAAGATTTTTTTTTTTTTTTTGAGTGAAGTTGATCGTAGGTTTGTTCGTTCGCGGCCGGCCTGCCGGATCTGGTCGCTCGCTAGTGGCAGGCGGATCAATGACGATGACAGGGTGCCACAGTGGTTGGAAATTTCCGTCGGCGAATCGAGCACCGATGCGCTCGCCTTATCCGCTTATCCCCGGAGACCCCGGGTTATCGGGGCCGGCTGCGAGTCCCGAAGCTGACGCTGGTGCGCACCGCCAAGAGTTTGCATCGCCGCTGATGCTGGAGACAGTTTCATAGCTTCGCGATGTTTAAACAAAATGTGCCGCCTTCCTCTCGGACTTCAGCTGAGACTCAATTTCAACATCTAGTTTGAAAGAGAGAAGCACCCGCAACGGAAAGAATGCATTTCAAACAGACGTTGTCCGGACGGAAGCTAAGAATCATCGGTACTATATCCGATACGGACCGGATCTAAGACAAGCGGCCCGAGACCGATGGGTCCAGGCGGATCTGCTTGCGATTGATGAGCAGATGGCTCTCGTGACAAAGCAACCGCTGAATCGAACCCAAACATAAGTAGTGTAGGGGCATAGGATCGACCTGGGTACTCCTAATCGTGGTTCTCGCACGCTTAAACAACCTCGCTTCGTCATGGTCATAACCCTTTCCAGACCCTGGGCTGGAGCAGTGTATCGATCGTGTCTGCCCCCTTAGTATCCACCTGTTCCAAAATGATGCGCGCACGCATTGCGGTGTCCGGTCGTGCATACAAGATTGACAGGGCACGCTAGGCATTTGGCAGCAGGATTAGACAGGCTTCCGTCTGAAGTCCAGGTTCTGGGGCATTGAGGATCGACGGCGCCCGGTGCCTGATGTTAAGTGAAACAAAACTGAGGTTGTGGGCCGATTTCATGGAAAGCTTGACACGGCGGTGGGCTGCGACAGAGACAACACCACCACGAATGTGTGGCTATGACAACAAAGCCTGGCCTTACGCACACAAGCGGCGGCCATTCCCGCTCTCAGCTGTCTTCTATGTACTGCGGCGGTAACCAACCCTTCCCCTTCATCCGATGCTCTGTTGCAGCTCCGAAGAGGATGCTTGCTTGTTGGGCTGCTCAACTGCGCTCCGAGGCAGCATACCTGTAAGGGTTTCTGGCAAAAGGCACTAGAAGGTAATTATAAAACTTCCAATGAGTTGAAGGGCGCCTCCATGACTACTAGCATGTTGATTCTAGATGTTCCAATCTGGGAAACACAATGGACACCAGCCGATTGTGAATTCTATTCATAATACAGGTTTGGATGGATTTTTTCGGTATACCAAGCGGTTAATGTGACGTTCCAACCACGGTGAAGCAGTCTCAGTGGAACAACAGAGCGAGACACGTCTCGACATCGAATAGAGCCACATCGTTTGTGTAGGGTGGTCAATTAATTTTCCGAGCGAGACTTGGCCTGAGATCTCTGAACGAAAGTCGAGGCTCTTGCCTGTCTACTGGTTCACTTGGCTTCGCCCAGAGTCATGGAATAGGGCCTGGCAGCAGGCGTGTAGCGAAACGAGAAAAGGATTGCTTCTCAGCCAAGCAGTCAGTACTGGCTGGCTGGCATTTTGCAAGCTGACAATTGTGCTCCTCTTCAATGCTGATAGGCGCTCTTCTTGTGTGTTGCGAAATGAGTCGAGCTGGGACGACGGGACGACGATCTTTGTTACGGAAGACATTGGCACCGACAGCCGTTGGATTGAGACAGCCGGGTCGGGCCAGGGGTCCAAGCTCCGGAATTACAAAGGACTTCTGCAAAAGCTCAGCAGTGCTCGTTGCTAGCCCGCCGCTTATTTCGACAAATTCCGGGTGTTTATCACGATGACCTCGCTTCCAGTGCGATATGGGACGAATTATATAGCGGGCGGCATTGGCTGCTAGGCTTCCGCGGTAGACATATCGATGCCCGAACCCTTCATGGAAGTCATGGAAGCGGGAGTGGCTTTGGGCGTCGGTCCGTCTGGTCTAACGAAGGCGACCGAGAGCTAACCCTACTGAAGTATTTCTCTGACGGGTTCCGTGCTTCTGGCGTCGCTCCTTCATCCTACTGACTTTGGAAGCACAGCGACAGCTTGAACACCAGAAATAGCCCAGGACAGCGATGCTAGGTCCAATTTCGAGAGATTTTGTTGCTGACGTCGGCACCTGGGGCCGCTTCAGGCAAATGCTGATACCGGCAAGTGGATGACCTTGTGAGAAAGCTGAGCGATGCTCCCTGATGTGACCGCCTAATGTTTCTCTTCGCCTCCTCCCTGTTTGCCGCCCGCGTATCTTGCGCGTCATTCTCAGAAATCAGAGGTGGGATTGCGGTACTGCGGCTGCGGATGCAAAAGTGTGAAAGGAGCAGTCGTGGCCTCTGGTGCCATACAGCCGGGTAACATGCATGTATCTGCTACGTGACCGCTCCATGGATTTTCAAGTCGCAACAACATTTGCTTTGGACTTATCGATCGCCGAGTGCAGGCCCGTAATTGCTGCGGAGAGGTGACGGACAACGGCGCCGCGTAGACCCCTGGAAGGCCCATGTCGCGGGGTTAATACTCAATTTTATGCTTTGCATCGAAGTGTCGACAGCCACGGGCATTCGGTCGTGGCAGCCCGGGCTCTGCGCCAGTGATGCTGTGAAGTACTGGATTACGAATGCCAGCAGAAAGCGGCTTGCAGAGGATGGGGGCTAATCCTCTGCATGGCGCATCCATCACGCATCCCACTTCTCATCTTAAGCTTTACTGGATCCAGACCAACAGGTTCGCGTGCCTGGAATGACGACCTGCTTAATTGAGACAGAGTGAGATTGAGGTGTGTGCGCCGCGCCATAAGAAGAAAGTTGGAGCTTCGCGAGAGCAGCAGAGCAGCAGAGTCAAGCAGCTGGCGATAGTTTGGAAGGATCGTCCAATACCGACACGGTCGATAAAAAGGCACTAGAAGAGGGTCCCGCCATTGAAGCAAGCGATTGCGGGTAATCGCATGCACGATGATGGGCCAAACCACTTAGCGTGTGGATTGCCAGTTGGAATTGTGCCTGACTAGACGGGGATCAATTGAGTTTTTTTTTCTCTCCGTGTCTCCCTCTCTGTCGAGGTGATATCGGTCATTATCAGGGAGATTACCTACTGATGACACGGTCCAACCCCGGGTTGTCTGTGTCGCCGTCTGCGTCGCTCACTCGCCGTGCCTGGCCTTGACTGACACTGGTGCTGACGTTGACAGCGTGAGTGCTTGAATGACCTGCAGGTGTCTGTTTGCGGGTTACGCTCGTTCGCCCAAGGTTTATTGAAAGTATCTCTGTTGCGGTCTTGCAGTTAGCATTCGGTTACTACAGTAAATGGTGGATGGAGGGTGGCCAGCCGGGATAGGGGCAGTCGACAAGGTACAGACGGTGGTTTCGTGACCGGCTGCCATTGGCCAGCAGCAGGAAAGGAGGGCAGACATGCTGTCGGGTCTGCGGTGTTTCTTCTAGTCCCTTTCGCCACCCATATTCAGGGTCTGCGGTGTTGTCGGGTCGTCGATGGCCAGACAAGACATCCGGAAGACAAGGGCATTGTCGACGAGCCCGGAAGAGGCATTCTCTTTGCCGCCGATGGTGGTGTCTTGGGCAACGCGTGGGAACAACACAGGTACTTCCAGCCACGGACGATACCTTACTTCAGTACTGATGATGCACGTCGGCGGCGGGGGAAGAGATATTGATTGAATTCGTGGAATCGACTGGCCTAGAAGAGTTAGTGGATAGTGAAGTTGCAGCGAACTGTGTTCGCCCGACGCGGGTGGGCTGTGTACCTTCCCTCACTCACTAAACGGTCGGTACGTATCGCCCAGCAGCAGCAGTAGCAGCAAGCAAGAGGAAGCACTGAGCGACATCGCGGTCCAGACTTGGACCCCTGGGGCTAGCAGTACGTACCTGTCTGGCATCTTAGTACCTACCTACCTACTTCCGTAACCCTCGAGGCACTGTTGCAGGCTCAGACTGGTGTTGGATTGCTGTGCTCGCTAGCCATCCAGGGCCCCAGCCACAGCCAGCAACGCAACGCTTCCCGCTAGAAACTCCCACTTCACCACGCTCACTCCCTATCCCAGGCCTGCCCGCACCCCCCTGTTTCTCTTGGCTCCCCTGCTCCTCCGCCCAAAACTGCCCACTCATGCTGCACCCACGCCGCCGGCCCACCCTGATTCCTCGCTCCCTCCACACAAGTCACCCATCCGCCGCCCATCGTCTTCTCCCCCAGATCGCGCGTACCTCCATTTCCCTTCTCCTTCTTTTCCTCCTCAGGTCGAACAGGACGAGGCAATCAGTACCACTCACTCCGTACGCCCTCGACATCGGAGCCCGAAAGCTCATTCATACTCACCGACAGACTCGACGATTTCGTCTTACCCGTTCGAGTCGATTCCAAATTCGGCCGTCATCGCAACCACTGGCGACTTGCGACACTGTTTCAGGAACTCCGCGACGCCAGTTAGGAGGACATTCCATCGACCAGGAGAGATTCGGGGTCAGGAACAAAGAGCTCTGGACAGGAACAGGATCTTGCTGGAAGGACAGAAAGAGGCAGGAAACGATCTGGTCCTATCCCCATCCGCGTCAATCGATCGACATTTTTCGTCACTCTCATTCATGTCACTACTTCCGACGTCTTTCATCTACGCCTAGACGATGCCGCGCGACGCTTCAATCCTTTACTAGCCCACCCGAGCCTCATCTATCACGCCCAAGACTTTGCCGGGCCTACTTACACCCTTCTCGGCCGCGTCTTGACGACGCCGGCTTCCTCTCTACACTTTTGGAAGCAGGTTTCTTCGACTCCTAGTCGCCATCATGTTGCGGCCGGCGACTCCCATGTCGCTGCTGCTCTTAGCGGCCTTCGCTCTGATGCTGTTGTCTACTCTATCGACTCCTATTATCAAGGCCATTCCGCTGGGTAGCTTTCAGGGCGTCAACTTTGGAGTTTTCGGTGTCTGCAAGGCCGATGGCTCCTGCACCGGTATCGAAATCGGATACGATACTTGTAAGCCGCCAAAAAGAGCATCTTCTCATTTCTTGGCAATGAGCATCGTCACTAACCTCACCCGCAGCTGGATTGTTTCAAAAACCTGGCGCCTTTGATCTCCCAGATTCGGCCCGGAACACCCTCTCTGCCATCTTGATTGTGCATCCTATAGCCGCTCTCACCACACTCATCATGTTCATTTTGGCTGCTGTGGCTCATCTTCACTCGCCCTCTCACTCGGCTAGGTACCTTCTCGCCGTATTCATTTTCTCTTTCGTCGACTTTCTCATCTGCCTTTTGGCATTTCTTGTCGATGTTCTACTCTTCGTTCCGCACATGGCATGGGGCTCCTACATCGTCCTCGCCGCGACCATCCTGGTTGGACTGAGCGGACTGGTCTCCTGCGCAATGCGACGTATGCTGGTCAGCAGGAAAGCAAGGAAGAAGAGAATCGCCGAGAACGCAGAAATGAGTGGCGAGAACTACTACAACCGCGAAGCTCAAACCAAGACCGATGGATCTCTCGTTTCCCAGCCGACCGTTCCTGTGGTCAGCGGTGGAAATGGCATCGACAAGATGCCCACTTTTGCGTCTTTCGAATCTCAGAAGAAGGACGACCAAGTCAGCGATGAGCGGATCCCTCTCACCGCCCGGAGCCCTGTGGACAGAACTCAGGGCAACATGACGACGGATCCCAACAGCGATATGGGTGCCTACAACAATGCACCTCCTTCTACATCCGGCTCTGCTCCTCCTGTTAACAGGGATCCCTATGGAAACACCATGCCAGGACCCGACGGTTTTGGTCCCAGGCGAGGACCCTCCCAAGAACGGATGAGAGGGAGAGGCGGTATGGCTCCTGGAGGCTTCCGGGGACGTGGTGGAGGTTATGGCGGTGGAAGGGGTGGCTTCAACGGCTACGGCCCTCCACCTGGAAGAGGTGGCTTCGGTCCTCAGGGCCGCGGAGGTTACGGCCCCCCTCCAGGTGGTAGGGGCGGATATGGGCCCCCTCCTCGTGGCGGCTACGGACCAGGCGGTATGCGAGGTGGACGACCTCCTCCTCCGGGCTACCAAAATGGCCCTGGACCCTACGACCGCAGACCGAGTCCCGCAAATGCCTATGGCGCCCCGCCCCCCGGTCCTTATGGACGACGGGGCTCCGGCTCGGATTCGGCTCCTGGTTACAGCACTATAAACAACAGCACAAACCCGTCTCTCCCGAGCATCCCTCAACAACAACAGCAAGGTTATGAGGCGTACAACCCGGAGCGTAGCAGTCTCCCCCGGGCTGAATCGCCTCCGCCCCTACCTGGTGATGCTCCTATGGTGGGCCAAGCCGTCGAGATGGACGCGGGGACGGGCAGCCCCGCTCACCCGCCTCAAAGCTTCGGCCAATTCAGAGACAGCGATGCTGACATTGCCGGCATGGTTGGGTTGCAACAAAACGGCGGCAATAGGTCTAACGCCCAGCAAAGACACGACACCTACATGAGTGAGGGCAGCAGGTATAGCACTGATGAGTATGTTTCTTTAAGTCTTTTTCTTGACGGTGTGCTCTAACCTCAGCTGCCAGACAATATGTTCCCCCACGAGCGGCCTGGAATCAGAACCAGCCCCCATCACGAAACGCTTCCCCGCTTTCGCGTGCTGAAATGCCGGGACGAAGCTCGCCAGCACAGGCGCAGCCTACAGCGAGTGATTACTACGAGGATGTCGATCCGCGCTTTGCGGATGCACCGGCACCCGCTCCCGCTGCCAGAGCAGGCCCTCCACCTGCCCTTCAGGTACCTCTATCCGCGCCCAATATATATGATGATACTCATGGAGATGCCGGTGCGCGCAGTCCTGGCGCCGAGTCTGATCGGTCCAATTTCACCTCGATATCCCAAAGGGGTATAAACCCAAGGTGGAACCCTCCCCCAATGCCTTACGGCCAGGGTCCGCCTCGGCGACCACCACCCCAGCAGCGGAAACAAGATATGCTGCTGGCCAACAACCCCGACTTCGAGCTGCCATCCAACCGCCTCGGACCCCCGTCTCGAGCTGGTGGAAATGGCATGATACCCGGCAGCGCGTACCCGGGGCTTTAATTGCCCCTCTCACTCGACCATAATCGGTTCCGCTATCCCATCAGTCGAGTCAACTCGCCACGTATATACACCACTCATGGGATGCCTGGCATTTCATTTCGTCACCTTCCTTGAAGCAACACGAGTCGCAACTTCGAGTCTCAGCACAGGGCTCACGATGTTTTTACATTCAAAGTCCTTCAGCCGATACCCCAGCCACAACATTCTGTTCTCGTCCGCCCAGTACATATACTTCGGACTCGTGGATAACCTTTTTCTCTCAAAACGGGCATTTCTCTTCTGACATGTGCTTCTTTGCATCTCAAGCAAGTGGATACATTGGAGTTCTCTTCTTCAGCATTCACCAAAAACCGGTTTTTCCCCTTTTTTTGGTGGGCCTAACTTCAAAACACAAGGGCATTTCAAGTCCTCTTTTCCCTTTCCTTTTTTTTCCATCTTCTCTTTCAAGACGGATTGAGCGCCTTGGTGGTAGGCCTCGTAGCTGATCGATCCTGAAACGAAAGCATGTGGGACATGATAGATCATTGTTTGTGCATGTGTAGGCTATCTGGTCGTGGCTGTTTTCTTCGACCTCTTTTCTTTTATTTTCGACGAGAGGCTATAGGAGGACATGGACGGAAGAGGGAAGCATTACAGCAAGTGGAGGTTTCAGGATCGTTGGCTTGGCTTGGTTTACAGGCCCAGGATGCTACTTGCATGTGACGAAGGAGGTCGTGGATGAGTGACCTTTCTTCGGTGCAAGATGTGGCCTTATGGCATCCAATGGCGCGGATGATGTATGTTGACAGCATAGCAACATAGGCCAACGGGTAGTGGCACAGAAGGTAGAATTCATCCAAAACATGGCACTGTGCTCCCCATGAAGCTTCACTGATTCTGAAAACCTTGATCCCACCTGCAGCTTAATCCCGTTCTGGCATATGCAGGTTTACTCGTCTCGCACGGGGTGGCGCCTGTCTACTCGTCTACGAGGCTTGTAGCCTGCTCTCCTGAGTGTCGATCCTTAGGTATCTATTGAATGCGCAAGGTCCAGGCTCCGCACAAGGTAAGGTTATGTAGGGTTCGATGCGGATCCTGAGTCGTGAATCTGTCCGAGAACGACTTGGCAGCTGTCGATATGAGCTGACCTAGTATGCCCTAGCTTGCTGACGTACATACGGCCCGATTTCGAAGGGCCTCTAGTGCTGGATCGTCAGTTGATGAGGTGTGCTAATCCGCGGATAGGGCTGCTAGTAGCGGCTTGGAGGACTCGGATATCAGGCCATGTTTACGGACGAAGGAGCACGCATAGAGTTTGAGAGAGCAGTAGGCGCCTAACGTCGTGATGCTCTCGCTGTGGTGAAACATGAGCTGGCGTTTACGGTGATAAAGACCATGGTTCGGGGGACATTGCGGGGGGATACAATGAACGCCCCTTGGGAGATGAGGAGGTAGGTCATGGGCTCTGTGGGAGTCGTAGGATGACTGCCTAGGTAGAGGGACCTTTGCATTGTCCTAACTTGGCTAAGTGAGGGTTATAGATGGCAATCAGAAGCGAAAAAAAAGGTTAAAGCCACTAACCTTAAGTCGAGCATCAGGGACGGACTCTCGCTTCCTGGAGTTTGTCAGGTTTTTGATGGATGTGATTGGATTGTAGAGTGGGCATCCAAAAAGACCACGCTGCAGTTGGTCTGCGGCTTCGGTTCTCAACGGGGTCGGTTCAAAATGAAGGCCTTCGTATGGACTGCAGAACGAGATGGGGGCGTCCGGGTGCCGTGTAACCCGAGGAGTTGCTCTTTGGTGGGTAATAGCTTCGGGGAAGGGAGGTTCTGTTTGCTTGTTGGAGACGGCGCGTTGAACCCGCCCCCCGGGAAAGTCGGTCTGTGCCGTTGAGGATGGTGTGCGCGTTGGTTCTTTTGATAGCGTGTGCCTGCATGAGATTGACGGTTTGGACGTTAGGGTGGATTGTGTTGGTGTTTGATGAAGCGGAGATGTTCAAAGAAAAGGAGGCAGGGTTGGTTTATTGGATTATCGGTCTCAAGATTATAAGAAGTGTTGACTTCGCTTTAAAATATGCTGAGAAGTAGGGAACAACAGTATCATCAGACTTACATTCATCCTCATCGCATCTCTAGACCAAAACTCTCCTTCCAATTATCCATCACCATTTCCCAATCTTCAAGATGTATGCCACTGGCATCTCGCGCTCGCCGGAGAAGTTGGTAAGGAGGCTCGGGTTGGAATCGCATCGTCACCTCATCCTGTTCATCTTTCCGGTTCAGCAAAAGGAAGTCGAGGATGTCATGCCGATGGGGGCGGACGTTGATATGCACCGATATCACCTCTGGGTCTTCGACTCGCCGCCTTTGGTTCTCCCGCAGCTAGACGAGCACGTTTCCAACGGCTGTGGCGGGGTCGATATCACCAAAGTCAGGGGTTTCTTTAAGGGCATCGACACAAAGGTGCTAGGAGATCCCGTCGAGATTCTGCGATCGTGTCTCAAAGCTTCGAGATCCCTCTGGTAAGTGTCTGAATTGTCGTTTTTGGAGGACGAACAACTAAGTTGCTGTCGTGGTTTTGTTGTCTTGCAAAGTCCTAGACCTTGATGTCTCTCGTCCCCTGGCGCCTTCCGTCTTTGCCAAACCTCATTTTGCATTGCACTGGCAACTGCGAAGCAGAAATCGACCGAGGACGAGTTAGTCAGATAACCCTGGTTGGTTTCTACCGTCACCCAGGCCGGTCTTTCTGTTGGATTGCGTTTTTTTAGAGCAGATTCTCCTTGACGATGGGAAGGAAGCTGCCGGTTGATTCCCTCACCACCTTAGGCTGCCTTCCTGCCTTGCCTCATTGCTCATCGCACCCTCGCCTGTCTCGTGCTTTCCTCGTTGAAACACCAGACCAGCGCGGGCTCCTTCCCTGTTTTCCCATCCCCTCGACCTTCGACCTCTGACTTTTCCTCTGCCACCGAAGAATATTCCATCCGACTACCTCTTCCCTCAACCTCGTCCCATCCCACCTTTCTTCCTTTCCTCTCTCTCCATCCCACTTCACCACCTCCTCTCATCTCTTCTCCCTCGCACCTCCATTCTCATCCGATTCAAATTCTGACCGAAGCAACAGAATCGTATTTGGCAAACGCGGATTCATATCAGGGATATCATTGGATGATCCCGATTACGCGCATGCCCTGATTTTTCAACATGGATCATATATCTTCTTCCTCGTCCTTGACGGGCACTACGACATATACCCAACAATCTGACAGCACCTTCCATCGGAATGTTCCCAGACAGACCTACACCACAGCCGGTACGATCTACAATCCCACCAACGCCCAGCCGCTCCAGCCTCCTGTTCGTCGTGGCAGGACCCTCAAGTGGCCTCCTCCGGGAAGTTCTGCCTCTGAGCTTTCTCTGTTCCCCAAGTCAATCCTTGCCAACCTTCCGATGAAGGCTCAGGCTTTCTGCACTACACCAACCAGTCCTCTTCCCAACCAGATCCCCAAGTATTCGCCTCTCCAGCAGAACTACGACCGCGCCGTGAGCCCCCTCACGGATTACAGCCGCGAGTCCCCGAATGATCTGGATATCCGAAGCCTTTCTACTTCTGGCATGTCTTCCTTCACCACCATGAACACCCCTCAGGTCTCCCCGGTAGAGGTTATCTCGCCTGCGGTCATTATGGAGAAGCATGTCGTCGATGCTGACTCTAGCGATGAAGAGGATGACGAAAGCACTGCCGAGAACCCTCTCAGGGGACTGACCGTCAAGTCTCTCCACAACCTCGCCTCTTACCCCAATCCGAACCAGAAGAGAGCTCAGAGGGCACTTCTTCGTGCTCGGCCGGGTGTTACGCCTGCTCCCTCCGCTGGAACCAACGGCAGCCGCTCCACTACCCCCGCCTTCAATGGTGTCGCCTGCCCTGGAGATGCAACTGACATTTTCAAGGGCGGTTTGCGGTCTCCTGGCTTGTTCCGATCTGCCAAGTCTGATCCTATGAATATTCTGAAGCTACAGCTCGAGACGAAGCCTGCTAGAGACCTCTCTGGCCACTTGAGAGCTGGAGTCGGTGCCAACGGCGTTGCTCCGTCTCCCGGTCTTTCCAATGGTCAAACCATCCAGAGAAGCGCTCCGATCGGAGGTTACAAGTCTACACTCGCCACTGGTCCTGGTGCCCCGCTGCCCTTGACTGCTGGTCCTCCTGGTCAGCGCCAGTATCGAGCATCGACGTTCGAGTCTACCATGAAGGCTCTCCAAACCGGTCCCAAGACGGAAATCGCCAGCGAGAAGTCGATCACTCCTGACATTCGAGCTGCGCCTCCCGGCTTGTACAAGACTGCATCACACGACCTGTTCAGGCAATCCACAGCGACCCCTGATTACCTGAAGGCCAGCCTGCCTTTGCTCGTCGAACAGTCAGAGCCGGATATTATCGACTGGATGGATTCGTTCGACCGAGCTTCTACCGCTGGCATGGAAAAGATGCTCGACGCCATCATGAGAAGCGATGACAGGGTTGGCGAAGAAATCCCGGACATCAACCAGTCGACGGAGGCTGCGTTTGTACGCAACAGAGACTATTTCAGCCTCGGCAACGCTCCCGACGACGACATGTTCTTGTGGACCCGGCATGTCCGCCCTGCTTTCAAGCTAGGCACTTCTCGAATTACTGATGAAGAACTCTGCGCCCGCAATGAGCGCATCGGCCGCCACTTCTACTCAGGCACCGGCGAGCTTGGCAGGTCTCTGGAGTCTGTCCTGCAAGACGCCGAGGATCGTCAGTTCAAGCGACAGATTGGCGTCATCGGCGATGGCCGGCCCAAGCCCAAGCCGAAGGCTGAGTACCCGCCTATGACTGCTCAGATGGTCAACAACATGACGGATCAAGAGGCGACGGATCCCTTCATGACCATGGCTTTCTCGTCACTCCTCAGCCACGTTGAGTCTGGCATCAAGCGCGACAGGTTCCATCAGTGGACGGACCCGGCCATGTCCTTAATCGACAGATCCGATGAGGGACGCAATTCGGTCTTTGGAAACTGATTCGAAGAAGACAGAGTGTAGGAGCCCTCGGGGGGGTGCACTCATACTTGGCTTCATTGGCGAGGTTGCTTGGATGGGGACTCTAGATTTGGGGCCTCTGTGTGTGTTGACTGCTGCAGGCAGGTCTTGGTAAACGAAAATAAGGTGTTAGACACGACGGTCGCGATTGAAACATAGGTTACTCGGCGACGAAGGAAGTTATTAGTAGTGTCTACTAGATTCTGGCGGTACCGCAAGGCAGCACATGCTGGCCAACAGTCTTTTCTACTTTATTCTCCCAGATAGGCAATCAAAAGTTTAGGTATCTCTCAGAACCGTTCCTGATGTGCAAATTGGAGTGACACCTGGGGATGAGCCGATGCACAGATTGATGAGTATCTTGTACCTACCTTACTTTAATGTCCTAAGAAGGAGAATATCCCAACTTCGTAAGAGCACTGATTGGCACTTCGCAGGATCTAGCACCTGTCCCCATTCTTACCCAAGGTAGGCTCTTCACCATCTTTGATTTCGTCGCTGCTGTCTCTATCGTTGCCGTTATAATTGTCGTTGTCCCTGATTCTCACAGTGAGGCAAGGTAGCTAAATGACAGCAGTCTTGACCCACGGCCAGCAGATTAGCTGAAGCCACGTTTGAAGTCTATACTAAGGGAGAGCTGCGGGTGTTTGTGGCTTGAGTGCGACTGAACACCTGTCGCAATTGGCGTGTGGGGTCACGTGAGCCCCACCCGCGGGGCCACCCTTCCATTCAGTAAGGTACAGCTCCAACCTGGGATCGTAGCGACATCTGGCCCCTTCAAGTCCACCCAGCCGATCTCGAGCAGCATTGCCGCCAAACACGCCCACGATGAGTTACGGCAAGAAAGACGAAGACGCCGACCTGGGCTTGGTGAAGGTGGACAGGACGCAGGTTTTTCAGGAAGGCGAGTCTAATGACCCCCGCGTCCTCACCGTGGTTCTGTTACCGCGACCCCTTGAACCTCACGATAGCGCAAGACGGTCAGGAAATCGACAACAACGATGGCTAACATTTGAACAGCCCGTCTTTTCAACAGTTCTCCTATTCAGCCTAGACGATGCCGAATCCTATTAACAAAGCTCCTGTTGCTTCTCTACACAGGAGAGAAGTTCCCCACGAACGAGGCGACGACACTATTCTTCGGAATCTCGAAACTGTTTCAACACAAAGATGCCAGCCTTAGGCAAAGCGTACATTTGAGCATTAGTACGAGCGCCTAGCTGCGGCACTTGTCATGACAGGGGTTAACAAAGTTCGCAGAGGAATTGGCGCCGTCCGCCGAGGATATCATCATGGTCACCAGCACTGTGATGAAGGATACTGGAGGTAGCACCGATGCCATCTACAGACCCAACGCCATCCGCGCTCTTTGCCGCATTATCGACGTACGCTGAGCTCCGAATGTTGGGAAAATGCGGAAGGAAAATGCTGATCAACCCCAGGCGACCACCGTCCAATCCATCGAGCGAGTGATGAAGACCGCGATTGTCGACAAGAACCCCTCCGTAGCATCCGCCGCCCTCGTCTCCTCCTACCACCTCCTCCCAATCGCCAAGGACGTCGTCCGCCGCTGGCAGAGCGAGACTCAGGAGGCAGCGGCCTCCACCAAGTCCTCCGGCGGCTTCTCCCTGGGTTTCTCCTCTTCGAGCGGTCAATTGCCTGCGAACAACTCGACTATGCCTCAATACCACGCCATTGGTCTCCTATACTCAATGCGTATGCACGACCGTATGGCCCTGGTCAAGATGGTCCAGCAGTTTGGTGCCGCTGGTGCGGTCAAGAGCTCTGCTGCCATTGTTATGCTCGTCCGTCTGGCCGCCCAGCTCGCCGAAGAGGACCCTTCGCTCAGGAAGCCCATGATGCAGCTGCTGGATGGCTGGTTGCGCCACAAGAGCGAAATGGTCAACTTCGAAGCCGCCAAGGCCATTTGCGACATGCGCGATGTCACCGATGCCGAGGTGTCCCAAGCCGTCCACGTTCTTCAGCTCTTCCTCACCTCTCCTCGCGCTGTTACCAAGTTCGCTGCTCTCCGCATCCTTCACAACTTCGCCTCTTTCAAGCCGAACGCCGTCAACGTCTGCAACCCGGACATCGAGCTCCTGATCTCTAACAGCAACCGATCGATTGCCACCTTTGCTATCACCACCCTCCTCAAGACCGGTAACGAGGCCAGCGTCGACCGACTGATGAAGCAGATCTCCGGCTTCATGTCTGAGATTACCGACGAGTTCAAGATCACCATTGTCGAGGCCATCCGCACACTCTGCTTGAAGTTCCCCAGTAAGCAGGCTGGTATGCTCCAGTTCCTCAGCGGTATCCTTCGTGACGAGGGTGGCTACGAGTTCAAGCGCGCTGTCGTGGAGAGCATGTTCGACCTGATCAAGTTCGTTCCGGAGTCCAAGGAGGATGCGCTCGCTCACCTCTGCGAGTTCATCGAGGACTGCGAGTTCACCAAGCTCGCCGTCAGAATTTTGCATCTTCTCGGCCTCGAGGGTCCCAAGACTTCCCAACCGACCAAATACATCCGCTACATCTACAACAGAGTGGTTTTGGAGAACGCCATCGTCAGAGCTGCCGCGGTCACCGCCCTCGCCAAGTTCGGTGTCGGCCAGAAGGACCCCGAGGTCAAGCGCAGCGTCGAGGTTCTCCTCACCAGATGTTTGGACGATGTCGACGACGAGGTCAGAGATCGTGCCGCCCTTAACCTGAGACTCATGCATGAGGACGACGAGGTTTCCGAGAAGTTCGTCAAGAACGGTATGTACGTCCCAAGAACGCTGATTATGCCCGACTAACACATAACAGACAGCATGTTCTCCCTCCCGTACTTCGAGCACCAGCTCGTCATGTACGTCACTTCCGAGGACAAATCTGCGTTCGACACACCTTTCGATATCTCTCAGATCCCCGTCGTCACCAGGGAGCAGGCCGACGCGGAAGACCGCACCAAGAAGCTTACAGCGACTGCCCCGTCGCTCAAGCCTCCCAAGGTTGGCCCTACGAAGACTGCTGCTGGTGGCGCGGAAGCTGCTGCATCAGCCACAGCTGCTACTCAGCGCTATGCCCAGGAGTTGATGCAAATCCCGGAAATGAAAGAGTTCGGCAGCGTGCTCAAGTCATCGCCTGTTGTTGAGCTCACTGAGTCTGAGATGGAGTATGTCGTCACTGTTGTCAAGCACATTTTCAAGGAGCACATCGTGTTCCAGTATGAGATCAAGAACACGCTGCAGGCGACTGTCCTGGAAAACGTTTCAGTGGTCGCAACACCATCAGAGGAGGAGGAACTCGAGGAGGTCTTCATCATCCAAGCCGAGAAGCTTCCTACGGACGAGCCCGGCAAGGTCTATGTTGCCTTCAAGAAGGCTGGTGGAGAGGCAGCTATGCCTGTCAGCAGCTTCTCTAACGTCCTGAAGTTTACCAGCAAGGAGATTGACCCCACGACGAACGAGCCGGAAGACACTGGCTACGACGACGAGTACGAGGTGGCCGAGCTCGACTTGACTGGCAGCGATTACGTCATCCCGACATTCGCCAGCAACTTCAACGACATCTGGGAGAAGGTTGGCGCGGCCGGCGAGGAGGCCGAGGAGACGCTGCAGCTGAGCAGCATGAAGAGCATCGCAGGTAAGTTGCCCATTATTACGCAATGTATGAATAGCGCTGACACCAAAAACAGAGGCAACGGAACAACTGTCGAAGGTTTTGTCCTTGCAGCCCCTGGAAGGTACCGACGTGCCTGTCAACCAGACAACGCACACTCTCAAGCTGCTCGGCAAGACTGTCGGCGGCGGCAGAGTGATTGCCAACGTCAGGATGGCTTACTCGTCCAAGTCTGGCGTTACGACCAAGATCACGGTTCGCAGCGAAGAAGAGGGTGTCGCGTCGCTTATTGTTGCATCTGTTGCTTAAATATACTTGTTTGGAGTTCCTGGGGTCGATACATGGTCGAATGTCCAAGCAAAACGTATGACAGAGACTTTATTATAGCCGACTTGCGCAGCCGCCGCCATAGTAGGGGAGCTGGGATCAGCGCACGGCAGCGTGTGTGTAAAAGTGCTGGCGGCTGGCGCATTTCTAGAATGAAGACATGAAAAAAAGCATGAAGTATTGCCTGTTTCCTGTGTCGTGCCATGTTGCCGCTTATGTAGGAGGGTATGGTGTAAATTAGTTCTGCGTTTGAATACTACGGCCAAGTCCCGACTCGTGAACGCCCGATGAATGTGACAATAGCGCTAATTACTATATGTGTAGTATAGTTCGACCTCTGAACCCTGTCAATCAACTGTCAAGCCTCAACGCGTCGTCGATCTCGACTCTCGAGCAGCGGAGTAGAGCCCGGTGGGGCTGGTAAATGGCTGGAGACCGATGGGCCCGGACAGCTGGCACGGACCAGGCTAGGCCGTATACGCTCTAGCACAAAGATGGAATAGAGTACGTACTTTAATTTAAATTGAGCATCAAAAATGACGTTGTGTGTACGGACGCGCGCGTGCGTGTGAGCTGTCCCGTCCAAGCAAGAAAAATTTCCTCTGGCTTTTCGTTCTGTCCAGTTCTGCGTCGGCCACGCGACCACATGTCAACTAGGAGAATCCCGCCGTCTGTATTTCTTGCACTTGTTTCGGTAGAAGCATCTGACCGGCCTGTGACGCTTCCAGCAGTCTTGATCTCCGAGGATTCGTCCAACCCCCATCGTTCTCTGGCCTTTAGAGCTAAGGTAGCCAGCCAGCCCCCCACACTTGTTTTGTTCCTCTTTTAAGACAGTTGCAACAAACACACAACCCACCCACCCACCCCGCGCCGCGTTTCCCCGGTTGAAGCTATCGTCACCGCTCGCGAAAGGCTCCATACGCGGAATTCTACGGTCTTCTTTTTCTGCCAGCCCACTTCGCCAGCTTGGCCTTCACAGAAACCCGGAAAAGCTTGAACCCTACTTTCCTCACACGCTCCGTCGGACATATCTCTCTGTCTCCTGCTGTCTCCTGCTGTCTACAACAACTCCGGCCAGCTTCTACGCGCCCGGGAAAAAAAAAGCCTTCTCAGGACAAAAGACATACAGACAGAAACAACCGCCCAAGATGGTCTACGTGCGCCAGGACCGCCTCCCGGCGCTCAAGGAGTACAAGTACTCTAGCGTCGATCGCTCCCTGACGAGCAAGTACATCCTGAAGCCTTTCTATACGAACGTGGTCATCAAAATGTTCCCCATGAGCATGGCCCCAAACCTCATCACCCTCACGGGCTTCATGTTCGTCGTCACCAACCTGTTGACCCTGCTGTGGTACAACCCGACGCTCGACCAGGACTGCCCCAGCTGGGTCTACTACTCGTGGGCCGCGGGCCTGTTTCTGTACCAGACTTTTGACGCGGTGGACGGTTCTCAGGCGTAAGTTGTTGTTGTTGTCTCTGGCACTGTCGGGAAGAAGAAGAAGGAAAGCTAAACCGTGATGCCCCGCCAGCCGACGAACGCACCAGTCCGGTCCACTCGGCGAGCTCTTCGACCACGGCGTCGACGCACTCAACACCTCCCTCGAGGTCCTCATCTTCGCCGCCTCCCAGAACATAGGCCAGGGCTGGATGACCGTCGCGATTCTCTTCTCCTGTACGTCTCTCTGTCTCGCTCTCGCATACCCACCCACCAAGCTAACAAGAAGCTCCCCTCCAACAGCTCTCCTCACCTTTTACGTCCAAACCTGGGACGAATACCACACGAAGACGCTGACACTCGGCATCGTCAACGGCCCCGTCGAAGGCGTCCTCATCCTCGTCGGCGTCTACGCCCTGACCGGCTTCCTTGGCGGCGCCTCCTTCTGGCAGCAGTCCATGCTCCCCACCCTCGGCGTCCCGGCCACCCTCAACATCCCCAAGTTTCTCTACGACCTCTCCTTCACCCAGTGGTACATGGTCCAGGGCTCGCTTGTGCTCGTCTTCAACACGGTCGAGTCCGCCCGCAATGTCATCCGCGCCCGACGCGCCCGTGGCGACCGCTCCCGTGGCGCCCTCCTCGGCCTGCTCCCCTTCTTCGGCATTTGGACCCTCGTCGTCGCCTACCTCTACCTGCACCCGGCCATCCTCCACGCCCACCTCGTCCCCTTCGTCATGTTCGTCGGCATCGTCAACGCCTACTCCGTCGGCCAGATGATCACCGCCCACCTCGTCAAGCTCGACTTCCCCTACTCCAACGTCCTCGGCCTGCCCCTCGCCTTCGGCGTCGTCGACGCCCTCGGCCCCTTGCTCCAGGAGCACGCCGGCGTCGGCTGGCCCAGCGCCCTCGGCGACGACGTCTACCAGGTCGCCTTCATGTTCCTCATGCTCGGCATGGCCATCGGCGTCTACGGTAGCTTCGTCGTCGACGTCATCGTCACCATCTGCGATTACCTCGACATCTGGTGCTTGACCATCAAGCACCCGTACGTCGAGGGCCAAGAGCAGACCAACGGCGACGCGAGCGCCAAGAAGAAACAGTGAATAACCAATACTGCGTCAAAGGGCGGGGGACTGCGTGCGAGTGGTATCCCACACTCATCCCGCAGCTTGTCCGTGAAGAAGGATGTGGAGGGTGGAATCACTTTTGACCGGCGGAGAGGTCAGTGGAGGTGGTGTTAAGCTTTTTTCATTGATATCAACCTTTCCGACGGGACGCGATGGAAGGGGGGGAGACGGAGAGCATAAGTTGGAGGAGCAAAATTTCCAAAGCTTGCGCGCGTAGAGTTTTTTTTTTTCCCTCCCCCTGGCTGAGAAGCTCTAACCGCAAGCGCAAGGAGAGTTTTTCCTGTTCGAGGTGTACGTCCAGCTCGAGCGGAGGACAATTTCTCGGAGGGTTTAACGAAAGATGGATGATGTGCAAGACGAACGACACGACGAACTGAGGTATGGAAGGGCAAACGCAATGGGACATGAACATGAGTGGGGGTGAGGAACGGACGGATGGATGCCCCCCCCCCCCAAAAAAAAGGGAGGGTGACATACTGGAAGGGTTTTGGTTCACTCCTTGACCTTCTTGTCTCTCTCGCATGTTCTTTTTTTTTTCTTTCTGATGGGATGAGATTTTTATCACCCTCCTCTTGCGCTGATTATTTCCCTGGCACGGCAAATACGTTTACCATGTTTATGGGCATGGAGTTTGAGGGAAACGGGATTTGTATTGATGACGACATGATATTTGGCAGCGGCGGCGGCCGCCCTTTTATCATTTTGGGCGGGCGGCAGTGGTAAATAGTGTGAAGGATTTTCTAGCTTGCCACACGCACAGATTTCTGTTCAGTTGCAAGTCAACTTGGCTTTTGCACGCAATCGCGGGTTTCTTCCATCTTTGCAAAGTTAGAATGATATACCATTAATTCTCCCCCAACTTTCCACACCAGAAGCAACCCGTTCCTCAGTATGGTAGCCTCTGTTTTGTTTGGTTACTTGCGTGCTTGGTTGGGTACGTGTGGGGTGGTGATCATCGATCGGGGAAGATCGATGAGGCACGAAAACTTCTGGGCACTTCTGCCTACCTTGCATACGGCAATGGACTGGGCGACACCAACGATACGCGACTGTACCTCATCCCCCTGTTCAACTTCCAAATCCACGTCCAAGGGTGCCCAGCCACTTGCCAATGACATTGTCGTTGACAGAGTGTACACATGGAATTCTTCGAGCTCGAGTCCCCACCCACTTCAGCAGAAGTAAGGTAGCATTGTATCACGCATCGCATTGAACAAGGCCGAACCGACTAGGCTTCGAAATCGTGTGAGAAGTTTATCCAAATCACTTGTCAAGCGTGACCACAGGGAAGCTATCCAAGCCTGCAAGTTCGAGTCCTTCCGTCCAAGCCACCATGCATCCCCCGGGAGAAGAACAGCCACGGAAATCGAAAAAATCAGACCAGAGTAATCCCAAAAACATGCAATTTGCCAGAACAATTCCGAACCTACCGAAGAGGCAACCCCACGCCACAACAGCACGAGTTGACTTCTTCCGGCCTCTCTTCTCCGTCTCCCAACGACGACTATCCTTCGTCCGTGTCAGCCTGCCGATATTGACTGGAGCGTGCTTGGCCGCAACAACAACGAACAGTTCTCCAAATTCTCGTGTGTAAAAAAGAAGAAAAATATTTGACGCCTGTTTGTCTACAAGTATTTTTGTGACTCGTACCTCGTGTCCCCGAAACATTGACCGTTGAATAGCATAACAAATGAATGGCAGTGATGCAAATAAAGACTAGACCGGCTCGCGGCGGGTTTGCCGTTATGTCGTCTGTCGTTTTAGCAGGTCATTCCCTCCTTATTGACTCCGTATACCCAAACGCCGAACCTGTAGGTTTGGTGTCGTTAGTCCGTTGGTGCTGCGAGTCGCTTACAAAGCACCCCCCATTTATGCGGAAAATGAGTCCGCTACAGCAGCTCATCACTTCCGCTGGCGACGCTGCCTTCGATTGCTTCTAAAATCGAGCGTTCTGAGAAGACGGGTCCTTGACCGTCGCAGCGCGCTTGGTGCTTGAGCCGCTCACTCACGTCGCCAACGTCGACAAGCCCTCGCTTGAATAGCGGGTGGTTAATGATCAAGTCCCATGTTGCGCCGGCGGCTAGCAAACGTTCCCCTTCTGAGGATATCGCGACTCGGTGACTGGGTGTCTTGTTATTATGCTTTGCCAGCAAATCGGAGTAGAAATCTTTGGGATTGTAGTGCATTGGTCCGGTCATACGAGGCTCCGGCGATGAGGAGCTGTGGTGACCGTTCATCGACGATGTAGCGCGGAGGATTTCGTTCTCGGTGCTGATCTTTTGCATTTCGCGCTTGAGTCTCTCGTTCTCGGTAGACTTCTGCTGGGCTTCGGCCTCGAGGTCCGCCAGCTTCGCTTCGAGATCCTTGACGTGTTTCTCCTTGCGCTCACGGAAAGCTCGTTGGCTGTAAACGACACGGAATGTCAGCAAACGCGCGCAGGTAAATGAATGATGGCCGTAGATGCGTAGCGCAAAACGGGTCATACGTACGCAGCGCGGTTCTGTGCCTTCCTCCTTGACTGGGCTGGTGTCAGGTCTTCATCGTCCGAATTCGAGCCACCTCGGCGAGAGCGGTCGTCAAGGGGCTCCTGCTTGTGAACCACGACATCGGTTTGGGGTTTGATTTGTTGCATGGGAGGTGCAGTCATGCCATTGTGGCCGTTGTGTTGCGGCGGTTGCTGGGGCGGCTGGGGCTGTTGGATCGGCAGGCCATGGTTCGGGGGCGTGGGAGGGCCGGGGGGCCCAGGAAAAGAAGCATGTTGAGGGTTGAACTGGGCAGCAGCGTAGTTATCAAAGGAGCTGAAGTGGTGGTCGTTGGGGTATTCGGCGTAGACATCCTGCTGGGTCATGATTGTGTAAGTGCATGTGGCAGTACGCTAAGCTACAATCCACCAGTGACGGTGGGTATTCGAGGGGCTCAAGACGGAAAGGAATTCGTCGACTTACCGGTGGAGATGTTGTGTTGAAGTCGTCTGAACCAGCGGAGTTGGAATGGGACGGCGTTAAGGGCGGGATGCCCATGAACTGGTAGGGCTGCGCCTGCGCGAAATACTGGTGCGAGAAGTCCATGGTCGCGATATTGTCCTGGAAGAGAAGCGGCGACTTGTTGGAACGGGAGAGAATCAAAATTAGAAAGCTGGGAGAGAAATGAGAGCGGATGGGCGTGTCTGATGAGGGTCCAGGCCAGAGGGGGAAAAGGAAGGGGGGGGGGGGGGGGGGGGCGTAGATTGGTATGGGTCGATGTGCCGGTGGAAGTGCGCGCCAGCCTGCGCTGGTTCTAGCGCAGGGTGCCTAAATGATGGTTGCTGGTGGAATCGGTGGGATCGGATGTACTTTGGGCGGCGCAAGGAGGGCGTTGTCAACACTTCCAATTTAAAAGGGACCTGGAGCCCAGAGAACCCACTTGGACCCGACACGTCCGTCTGTTCCTGCTTGAAGAGTCCTTCCCGTCTAGCCGCGTCCGAGTCGTAAATTGGACCAGGGAAAAGCTACCTCGAAGTAAGAAAGTAGGTGTATCCGTCCGGAGAGGCAGGCGAGGATGTGGGAAATCGTGGAAGGAAGCGTGGAAGCACAGGCCAAGACCAGGCGCAGGGCGAACAGACGTGGAGTTCCGAATTGGGGGGAAGACGCTAGGCCCAAAGGCGCCGTCTGGATGGAGGAGCCAAGTTGACCCTTGAGAGGATCAGGGTAAGGGTGTGTTGGACCTGCTGTTGGTGTACGTACATGCGTGCCGGATGCGCTGCGCGTTGTGGTGCGGGTTGCGGGCGAGACAAGTCTCCAAGTCCTCCTCCAAGTGCAAGACAGGAGGACAGTTTAGGACAGGGTCCAGCACGACAACCAGGTGGCGCAAGTTTTGAGGGCTTGTCTCAGTGCTTCTAGCGTTGCCGTCCAGCTTTTGTTTTGGATGGTTTGCTTGTGCCATACGATCTGGAGATGGGGTCTATGGGGGGGAGATGCGGGATGCGGGATGCGGGGGGTGTTCTTAAGAAAACTTGGCGCAGTTATACCTGAGGGAAACGACGTCGTCTTCTTACGGAGAGCAGAGAAATAGGACGATAGCAAAAGTTACAGTAATGCATTGCGGGACTCGCTACGTTGAAGAGCAAACTGAGACTAGATGATCTAGTTTGTGGTTTGTTTCTTAATTCCGGGCTGCTGGAGCTTGTATCGACAGGTAGGTATTGGTCCGCTGATAATATCATTAAACCCGTCGTTCTTAGCCACTCGCGTCTTGGTTGAAGTCATGGTCAATATTAAGTATGCGTTGGCACAACTGCGAGAAAGACAAGAACCGATGAGCTAGCTGCACGTGGCTGGGCAGTCCCCAGGAAGTTTGCAGAGCTCTTTGACGTCGTTCGTGACTCGTCTGAGCCGAGCTTTGAGGGGCTTTGAGAGGAGACAGCAGGCTACCAGTGGCCCAGGCCCAGCTCGACTCGAGTCTCACAACGACGCGAGAGAGCGAGCTTAAACAGAGACGAAGGCTTGCGCGGGGTTGGAAAGGTAGCTGCGGGTATCTCGTCGAAAGTTAACAGGGACGGACGGCGGGGATAAGGCTGCTGTCGCTGAAGCAAAAGGCGAACAAGACCAGCTATATTGGCCAAAGGCGATATTGACAGGATGAAAGATCCCTGGACTGAAATGGGGCTCGCTGGGAGGACTGAGCTGATGGTTTCGGGTGGAACCCACGGTCCAGTGTTACTGCGTAGTCGACGGGAAGTGGAAGTGAGTGGAGGGCAAGGGCCGTAATGCCGTGGTGCCGTCATGGCTTAAGGTTCGCCGAGGATCACTGATATCTGTCGAGCCAAGGTTGAACTGGGTATTGGAGCGGATATAGACCAATCCCGGAAGACTTTGCTCAAGCTCGAAGCGTCAAGCGAGGAGAAACCGAGTCCGACTGTCCGACATAGTCGGGTTGCTGTCATTTTTTTTTCTGCAATTCTTGGTCAAGGATTTGTTTACGAAGTCAAATTATACAATGCGAATGTAGTCGACATGAAGAAGGTGTTAGCGACGGTGAGTTGCCAACTGGACTGGGAAAGAGCCTCGAATGTCGTCTACGAATACGGAGAATCGCACTTGCCTATGCCCATGCTGCATTTGTACCTTTGTATCTGCCTACCCAGGATGGAACTGAGAGCTCCTTGCCTGTTGGTTTGCCTAAGGTACCTGAAATTGAGGCAAGAAGGCAGCTCACCGTAGGTAGTTACCTAGAAGAGAGTTCCAAAGGCACCTACTTCAGTACCTGCGGTAGGAACGGACGGGATTTTCAGCGGGTCAAGCCGGCGGGGGAGCGGCCGCGGTGGTGTCCGGAAGCTATCCGATCCCGGGCGCATCTGTATCTCCCTAAGGCACCCAAGGTAAGGTAGGCAAGCTAAGATACCTTCAGTCTCACTCTGCGACTGTAACTGCCCTTGCCTTCACACATTTGCTTGCTTCTCCTCGTGGCAGCTAGATGGCGGTGTCCGCGATTCAACCAAATTCCTTTTCTTACGCGTCGGATGCTTGATCAACCTGAAGCTCCTGCCTCCTGCCTCCCTCTCTAGAATCTGGTTGTCGGCGCATTAATCTTTCCAGACGCCGCCTCATACGACGGCATCAGATCTCACGGGGTGCGTTTCCCGTTTCTGCATTCGCTCCGGCCGGGGTATCCTCTCAACCCGCTGGTGATGATGTATCTCTGGCCGGAAAGTTGAACGGAGCTGCCCTATGGCTGTGCTGCCTGCATGAGAATCTGAACTTACTACTGGCCTGGCTCAAGTTATCTTTTGAATTCCGGGAACTGGGCGTGAAGAGATCAACTTCTAGATGTATACGCCGTTGGTGGCATACATACCATGGTACGTCTCTGTCCCTCCCGCCGACCGTCTCATGTGCGCGCCCATCTCGAGAAGAGAAAGGGACTCGCCGTTCCTTTTCCTTTCTAGCCAGAATCGAGGTTTCTTCCGTCATCGTAATGTAGATAGGTAGCTAACCTTCTGTCAACAGAACAAATGCAGGTGCAAGGTGCAGGTATGTGTGCACTACTGTTGGCTATTGCCACCAACCTACAATCTCTCTCCAAAGGTTCTCCTTGCTATCTGCAACTCACTCACACAGAGAACAGTACTTCGCCATGTCATTCCTATCACCATCTCCATCTCCATCTCCAGCGCAATACCCAGACACAGGCCAGGCCAGTTCAGCGTTTTGTATTGCGGCTAGCGGCCCACACACCCGACATACATGTAATTTATCAGCTTGAACAGCTCGCCCAGCATTCCGCAGCTTACCTCCCTGCCTGCCTTGCTTGGCCGCCGCTTCTACTGCAAGGCAAGCGTAACTTGCCAGATACCCGTACCCAGCCGTCGTTGCCGTCCGTCGACCACGCCTCCCCCATCTTCTCCAGACATCAAGCGGACTGTGTGCTGCAGACGGCGATCCTGGTGCCCTCGAGATTGCTCTATCGAGTCTTCCCTTGGTTCTGGATTACTCCTTTTCTGGTCAACCGTTTTTTTCGCTTCAAAAAATTGAAGCTTTAACCAATATCGTCGCATGTTCTGATTCTGACTGAATTCTTCCCGCCGTTCTTCTAGAAGAAACACTATGAAGACAGCCAGACGAAGCTTGCGACCAAGAAATACCACATTGGAAATATACCGCGAGAATGCGGCTCGATGCAGCTCATACTGGTCATCACCGGGCCCAATCATGTTCACAGCGCACATCCTTGGGATTGATCTGCGAGACAGTTTGACAACCCTGATCCTTCACGCCATCCGCCGGTGTTCACAGATGCCCAGCACATCTGCCGACACGGACGTCATCGCAGCTCCAGCGTTGATCTCGTCCAGAACAACACCGCCGCCACCGCCGCAGGGCAAGATGTCCGAATTGTTTAATTTGCAACGGTCTTCTTTTGCCCCAAGGACCTCAGCAGCTAACAACCCAACACGAGCACACCAGGTGCGGACCCGACGCCCCATGACCAACCGTCCTGCCAAAATAAGCCATGGGAATCATCTCAACACCCACCCTGTCCATGGCACATTCTCCTACAAGACGCAGATGCTTCTTTTTCTTCGCCATGTGGCCTGAGGTTGACGACGCGCACAAGGCCCCAAGACTGGCCTGCCGGCAAAGCTTGCTGGGTGGCTAATCACGTTTCAGTCTACGTACCCGTGACGTGACCTCCACGAGTATTTTTCCTGCTCGCTGTGTTCGCTACTGCACGGGTGTACGATTCAGCTTCGATCTCAGCCACGTCGGTCACCGTCTAGCATTTGACCGAGGTGTGCAGAGACTCGAGACCAGTCGTCTATGGTACTTCTTCAGCACACGCCACCAACCCTCCCTTCTTGGGCATGCGCAATCGTCATGGTTGAGGCTCAAGGCGCTTGAGAGGCGCTTCACGGCAAGTATCATGCGCATTATACAATGGCAATCGCATTGGCGTCTTTTCGCCGCATAAGCACCGACGACAGCTGTTCTGGAAACCTGTTCTGGAAACCTGTTCTGGAAACCTTGTCCTCCACGACCAGCATAATTGATACCATCTTCCACGCTTCTAGAGTGTAATTTGTTTGTTGAAACGGAAACCTGGAAACTCTGATCGCAAATGGACCAGCCTCCAAGCTGTATCTCCGACTTTTGCAGCTTGCTAAATGTGACCCCCTTTTTCAACTCGACAATCGGGTCTCGGCTTTTCGTACTGACGCACGCACAAGACACTTAACGGTAGACCGATAGCCGCTGGAAGGATGAACCTCGCCATACATGTTATTGTCAGCAAAGTATCAGCAATTCTTGTCGGCAGTTGTTCTTGTTGATTCATCGAAGAGCTTAAGTTGCCCGGGAGGGACAGGCCACAACGTGTCCATCATGAGCCGGCGGCAAGACCATATTTGCGACGCTAATCCGCCTATCCGAATGCAGGTTAGAAGCCCTTTAAGCTTATTCACTAGCCCTTCAGAAATAGTGGATTTGAACTGAGAATGGACTTATGAAGTTAGCACCTCGGGTAACACGGACGGCTATTGATCAGTCAGAAGGATGATTTTGTTCGTTCGATCAGCGGCTACTTGTGCAGAAAGCCTTACGGCTAGCGTTCAATACACCAACAGGATGCCAGTGTAATTGCATGCGATCACGCTGCTCGTTCAGCTATCAGATTCACGGCAAGTCGCCATTCGGTCCGGATTCTCTGGTCCGCCTGAACGCCTCGATCACGGACGATTTGATTCCACATGAGAATCTCGCCCTACATTCAGCCCTAAGCCCATCGGTTCGCAAGATGCCAATTGACTTTCGACGCACGTGCAAAAAGCATCCGCACACAGCGCCACAAACTCCAGGTTTTCAACACCTCCTCCGCGATGCTTGCTGACGACATTTTCGTTCTGTCCCAGTCTGAGGACATTTTCTTGGCTCGTCAAACCTCAGTCGAGGCGCAATCTCATGAATCCATGGGATCTGGGAGGAGTTTTCCACAATGGCACTGCTGCTCCGGGTAGTAACTCATGAGCCAGCCAGCCCTACCGTACGGCACATTCTGTATACTAGGCCCTGCATGTACGATCCGCGCAGTGCAACCGAGCATTCGCTCTCTGCAGACATCTACCTCTCCTCCTACATCAAGCGATGTTCACACGAGGTTAGCAGCTGCATCAGTCACTCAGCCGCAGTTAGCCTCCCGTTTCTGCTGCTGATACCCCGCTCCGCCCTGGTGGGCGAGGGAGCGGGCGCAAACAAAGGTTCCTCACTTCTTGGCAGCGAACAATATCGGGCCTAATATCGTGGGGTGTCAGCCGTTCGGGCCCACGGGTCTAGACTGTCTCATCATGCCGCTCTCCGCCATTGGGTGAGCTTGCACTGTTCCGTCAATGGGGAAAGACATCCAACGTTTCCCATGTGGTTTCCCCCCCAAAAAAAGACTAAGATGGGAAAACGAGGACCGAGTTGCAGGTTTCGACATAACCATCATTCCAGCCCCCTGTGGGCCACGGACTGCTCCGCGCCGGGACGGAAATGAGAGGGACGTCGCGGGGGTGGGGGGCTAGGTGCTTCTCACCTCCGAAATCGGACTCGAGGCGGTGGTTTGTTGGATTCCGTCGTGAAGTCTGCGGGCGTCGTCACATTTAATCTTCCTTACCTTTATAGCGGTGACGGTGTTGAGTATATATATGGTTGCCTATACACGGGTTCAACTCTTGGGTTTGGTTTTCAGCAACGAAGCTGCCCGGTAAACCTTGGCATCTTGAATCCATCCTGTTCAGCTGGCGGTGTAAGTGCTCAAGTCTTGCCATGGTTCGTTCTCTTGGCACGTTTGTTTATTTTGCTGTCTTGTCCCAAGAGCGGCTGACGGGCGCCATACGCGTGGTTTGCGGCCGTCGGAGACGGCTTCTTGGCAGTTTGCCTCGAGCGTCATTTGTGAATATCACCAACTTGGGGGCCGGTGGTTGGACTGTTGATTGTGTGGTCTGAATCCGCCCGCATGCTGCTTTAGTTGGCAGTATCTTGCAAAGGCTAGAATTGACAGTGTAGGGACAAGTGTTTAGAAGACTAGAATTATTCCTAACTAAGAGGTCGTAAATCATATAGAGGAGTTCGTCTACCCCAAGGCGAGCGAGATAGCCTTCGGCACTACGTCGTCAGGACTTGATGAGTGTCAATGGAAAGTAGACATTAATGAGAAGCCGTTCCAAGGATGTGCATTCTCGCCCGTTTAATTATACCCCGACTACCCTCCATCCACGTCCTCCATTCACATTCCCGCACATCAGCATTCCTCATTCGCCAGGTATTCACCAGTTCCCGCGGCCCGCAACGACACTGGCGAGTCCACGGATCGACGTCTCGCCCAGGATCTCGAACACGGAGACGTCGACTCCCCCGGCGTTGCGGAAGATCTAGTTCCGAACGCCTACTGCTACAAGGGAGTCGACGCCATAGGCGCTAGGCGCCCTCTCCGCATCGATTTCCTCCGGCAGAAGAGTCATGGCCTTGGCCATGAGCTGCACGAGACCGGCGGTGATGATGGTCGCCGCCTCGTCCTGGCTGCCGCACGCGGCGAGCATCTTCTTGACGTCCTCCTCGCCAGGGACTTTGGAGGTGGTGCCGTCGTCGTCGTCGTCGAGCGAGGCAACTGGCATGTCGACGGTGTTCATGTACGAGTACATGGCGGTGCGCGACCAGAAGGGGTCGCCGGGGTTGTTCTGGCGGATGAGGCCGCCGGTGCCGACGCCTGAGATGATCTGAGAAGGGGTCGCGACGCCTGGGACGATTTCACCGGTGATGGCGCGCGAGACCATTTCGAGGAAGTCGGAGTGGCGGATGCCGTAGAAGCCCGCGCCGCGGAGCTTGCTCAGGGTGTCCTCGTCACCGACGAGCATTCCCGCCTCGAGGACGGGGCCGAGGTCGAGGGAGACGGCTCTGATGCGGCCGCTCTTGGCGAGGGCGTCCTGGACGGCGTTGGCTGCGGCGTAATTCGCTTGGCCGCGATTTCCGATTATTCCTGAGGCGGAGGAGAGGAACAAGAACCATGGGGCAGAGGACAAGGGGGAGGAATGGTGAGGTTGGAAGACGTCGACTAGGTTGGAGGCTCCAATTGCCTTGGGTGCGAAGGCGGTTGTCCAGTCGTCGTGGGTCATGTTCTCGAAAAGCGCGTCCTGTTAATTCTTGTCAGTGATTTCGTCGAGGAGTTCGCGGACGATGAGGAGAACCAACCTTTATAACAGCAGCACATTGGACGACCCCAGAGATCTTCCCCAGGTGGGGGACAATTCGCTGCAAAGCGTCTCGGTCTGTGATATCCACTGCGATTGCGCGAATCTCAACGCCAGGCAGGGTCCTGAAGAAGAGTTCCGCGTCAGAATCACCGCCAGATCGCGATATGAAAACCAACTTCTTTGCTCCATTGTCGACGAGAAGCTTCGCGATGCTCCTTCCGAGACCGCCCAAACCACCAGCCAGAACATAAGTACCATGAGGATCGATCACAGCCGCGAGAGGCTTGGTGTGAATCTCCCGAGCCACTGGAACCTGAGTCTCGGGCTTCGCCATCATCATCGTCAGGCCGTAGTTGGGGTCCTTCTCAATCTGCTTGAAAGCGGCCTCAAAGTCTGACATTGGGAAGCGATGAACGGGTTGAACCTGAAGGTCTGAGAACTTCGCCAGATACTCCCATACAAACTCGTTCACATCATGGAAAACATCCATCACGAGCTCTGGGTCCTCTTGAAGAAGAATGCCGAGGTCCAGCTTGACGAAAGCCGTGCCGGCAACAGGGGCATTGGTAGTAGGTGTGCCGTTTTTGTTGGCGTGCTGGATAACGCAGCCGGCTGTGGACTGATTAGCTGGAGGCAGGAACCTATTTGCGGCGAAGATTACTTACATCCTTTGACGCATTTGAAGTTCGCAGCCATGTGCTCGTGAGTGGGACTGTACACCACATCGACCTTGCCGGAAGCAAGAATGACTGCGACGAACGAGTCCGAATCGCCGTCGAGGATGTATCTATCAGAAAGGCCGTAGCTCTGTTTGAGGGTCTCGCGCTGTGTACCTGAAGTATCACCAAGAACAGTGGCAAAGATCTCAGCACCGATGAACTTGGCGATCCTGAGGGCGGCTTGACCATGCGCGTTGGCTGCGGCGTGGATGAGTACCTTCTTCTTCCTGGTCAGACGCCCGATGGTGCAGAGAGCGTAGTAGGCCGAGACAAAGACGCTCGGGCTGTACTGGCAACATTCGAAAGGAGGTGGCGCGGGTTTGACGAGGCGGTGGTCGACACGATGGACTGATTTGAATGCTCCCGGCACTATGGCCAGTACTTGGTCTCCAGGGCGGTAGTCCTTGACGTTGGACCCGACTTTGGTAACAATACCTAAGATGTCGAGGCCTAGATTATTTCCCGTGGTGCGACCCATCGTGGTCTGCAGATCATCGTTCACCAATACTGCGCTGAGAGTTCTAATCTCTACATCTCCTGGGCCCAGCTGTGACTTGAACACGGTCTCTGCGAAGTGAAAGTTGTCATTGGAAATGCCTGGCTTGGCGATGACCATCTCGAAGGATGTTGTGGGAGAGGAGGCTTCGAAGATCGGTCTCTGCTGAAGCTGAATGCGCGACTCACTCTCAATCACCTTGTTCAACCCTCTGAGTGGCATCAATCTTGGGATGTATAGCTTGCCTCCTTCCTCAGCAAACTCAGTCTCGCGAGATCCACTGAGGATCGACTCCAATACGGTCCAGATGACGTGTGGTAGCGAGGCTGAAGCGACGGAAGTATCGTCGTTCAAGTCCAGAGTGACGATGGTTTTGCGAGGGTCCTCTGACAGAATGCTTCGGATCATTGCAATGACTGGCGCGTTACGGTGATTCGTAGGTTTGCGGTTCGCAGCACGGGTGACCCACAAGACACTCTTTGCTGAGTTCTGGAGCTTGTGGAAGTGGCGGAACTCATCCTCGTTCCAGCCGTACACGAACTCGCCGCAGACCTCTAGAAGTGAGATGCATGCCATACCCTGAGGGTTGGTGTTGGATAAAGTGCCGGTTCTGACCGCGAGTCCTTTGTCCGAGAAGCTTTCAACGAGAGAGCCGACGAGGACTTGAAGGGCTGGGGTGACCATTTCCGGGAGGATTAGGAGAATCTCAGACGTCGAAGCATAGTCGACTTTGTTGGCAAAGAAGTGGGCTTCAAAGCGTTGCTCAAGCATCCAGTGGCTCATGACATCGCTGGACTCCAGCTCATACGATGCCTGCAAAGAATGGCCACCGCCCAACTCCTGAGAAGTCCGGGCTGAAATGATTCCATCATCTTTCAGCTGCGAGACTTCGTTGAGGAGTAGACCTTCCGAAAGCAGAAGTCTCGCCGCGTCCTTCTGGTCGACGCTGGAATCATTGGCGGTGATGACGAGATTGTAGCTGGGGAAACTTTCCTTATCGGCAGGCCACTTGCGGTGTTCCACGAGGTTCATTACCGAGAGGTTCTTGATGTTCTTCAAAGCAGAGAATGTGGACTCGTCGGTAACGGTGTAGCGAGACAAACGAGGAACGCCGCCCTCGGAAATAGCTTCCAAGACGTGCTGGGCCAGGTTTTCGTTGCCACCACACTGGAGCACAGCCAGAGATGCTTTCTTGTGAGCCATCAGGGATAGCATCTGAGTAAAGTCCTCAGTGGTGGATGTCGTGAAGTTCTCCTTCCATACAAGCTCAGAGCAGAGATTGCGGTGGTTCGGGATGAAGCCGCCATCTTCGATTGATGAAGTTGAGAGAGCCGTGAAGTGTAGGCCCTCTACCAAAACAGATGGAGACTCCCAGCCTTCAATGTCGGGAGAGACCATGACAATAGAACCTTTCGCATCGCGGAGACCAGACCTCTGGGCTGTTGCGTAGCCGGTGAACTCGTGGCCGGCATTGTGGGGGATGTTGGCGGATACGAAGATGCTTTCGATCATGGACGGGACCATGGGCTTGCTATCGATAGCAAAGAGAGTCTGGAACATCGAATCCAAAGTTGCAGGATGAATGATATGTGGGTATTCGAAGTTGGCCGGCATCTTGGATTTGGTGTCGGGAATCCGAACCTTGCTGATGCACGAATCGTGATGAGTCGAGATAGAGATGACGTTCTGGAAGCAAGACCCATAGTTTAGACCAACGCTATCCAGGATCTCATACAACTGACGGGGCGGAAGAGACTTGTCGGAAAGGTCCTGAATCTCTGAGTGCTTCTGCTTGTGCCCATCTCTGGACACGATAGAAGTAGCTTCGCCTCTGCGTGTCCGAACACATCCATCGGCGTGGCGAACCCAAGGGCCCTCTTCGTGCTTGGAGTAGATGGTAAATTCCCACTCAGGGTCGGCATCAGGCTTCGAAGAGGCCTGTTTCATGTTGAGCGAATACTCGAGACCAAATGCTGTAGTGGGAATGATCATTGCCCTTTCGATCCGCAAGTTCGTGACCCGAAAGCCAAGGACGTGGCGCATGTCCATGGACAATTGACTTGCAGCTTGCAGCGCCATCGTCACCATGCCTGCAGCTGGGTACACGATTGTCTTCTGAACGCGGTGATCCTGGAGCCAAGGATTCTCGGAGATGCGGAAGAAGCCTCTCCAGCGAGGTTCGAACGTGGTAGCATCAGGCGATGGAGCTCCGATTAGATCTTGACGGCCGAAGTTTCGGAAGCGATGTTCAGTGCAGGTGTGAGATTCGTGCCAAAAGCTCTTGGAATGGTTCCATGGGTAAGAAGGAAGGTTCACAAGAGTCTTGAAAGATCCTGTGCTATTGCCCCTATAGCGAGTTAGCTTGTACTCTATAGACGATAGTACGGGAGAGCCTACTTGGAGATGACGTTGAACATGTTAACCGGGTGTCCCCGAGTCCAAAGGTTACCCACAGCTTCAAGTGCTGTAAGAACAGAGTCCCTCGTCCGCCGCAGAAGTGGCACATACGTTGATCTGGAATTCGGGAAGTGTTCGGTAATAATCTCAGAGAGAGCCGACTCCAAGGTAGCGTGGGGGCTCAGTTCGATGAAGATGTCAGGTCGACTTTTGGAGCTCATCAGATTCTTGACGGCATCAACGAACTGTACGGGTGAGACCAAATTCTCTACCCAGTACGACGGTCCAAGAAGATGTCCTGAGGTTAGACCTCCATGAACAGATGAGAAGAACTGAACCCCCGTGGCAGCGTCGGTCGAGCGAATGTCCATAATACGGTCGCGGTAGGTCTCCTCGATGAGCTTCATGTGTCGAGAATGGTAAGCGATGTCGACGTCCAAGACTTTGCACAGAAGCTGCCGCGACTTCAAGTCGTCCCGCAGCCACATGATGTCCTCGAGACTTCCAGAGATGGTCACTGACGTAGGACTGTTGACGCAGGCGATCTCAAGATCTCTGTGCTTGGCATGGTGCTCGAGGTACTGTTCTGCGTTCTTGCAAGACAACCGCACCGCGCACATCTTCCCCTTGAGGTAAGGCGAGATGGACTTAAGAAGAGAAGCGCAATGGCCACGGTGATAAGCAAGCGCCCATGCCGTCTCGGCAGTGATGAAGTAAGACGCATACGCTGCTGCAATCTCGCCAGACGAGTGACCAACGACGCTGTTGGGCGAGACACCGAAAGACCGCAGCAAGTCTACGAGTGCCACCTGAATTGCGGTTGTTGCTGGTTGGGAAATCTGAGGCTCTTGAAGTCGCGAGACCTCGTGTTCTTTGGTGATCTCCTCAATCAGGTCGAAGTCGCTTCCGAGTGTCTTGATGTGGGCAGCCGCGGCTTTGAGGCTGTTTCTGAAGGCGTCGAAGCACATGAGCTTCAGGCCCATCTGGGCCCATTGCGCACCTTGGCCGCAGAAGATGAAGGCGATCCTTGGTGTGCTCTCGCGAGTCGATCGAACGAAGCTAGCCTCATCACTCGTCTTCAGCTTGGCAATGAGATCATCTGCATCGCTCGCAACAACGAAGCCTTTCCATTCAAAGACAGAACGGCGGCAGGCTAGGGTATAAGCGTAGTCGTCGGCGTCGGCCTGAGTAGGTCCCAAAATGTCGCTGAGATGTTCGAGGTGGGTGTTCATTACGCGAGATACACCCTTACGTTCGTTCGATGAGAACACGAAGAGCTGTTGGCTTTCTCCGGGCTCAGACATGCGGCTTGTACAACCGCCGGCAATGCTCTGAATGAAAGAGTTGTGATTGCCCAGCATACCTCGTGCCAAAAAGTAGGAGGAGGGCTCGTCCAGCACAGCGTGTGCATTGGTGCCACCAAAGCCGAAACAGTTCACACTCACTCTCCGAGAGCCTTCGATGGGCCATTCCGTAAGATCCGTGGGCACCTAAAGCCAGATTCAGATTGTCAGCTACCGAACAACGAAGAATACGAAGGCGAAGTCCTACCTTGACCTTCCAGTTATCGAAATCGATGTTCGGGTTCCCTTTCTCGAAATTGATGTTTGGAGGGATCTTTCCCTTCTCGGTGAGGAGAACACCCTTGATAAGGCCGGCAACTCCTGCGGCTCCCTCGAGATGGCCGATGTTGGTCTTGACAGAACCCACATAAATGGGGTTCTTGGTAGGCCTCTCAGCGGCCAAGGTCTCTGAAATGGCTTTCAATTCTCTGAAGTCTCCGGCTTGGGTTCCGGTGCCATGACACTCGACGAAAGCGGTTTGTTGCATATCGAGGTCGTACTTGGAATACAGACTCCGGATGTTGGCGACCTGGGCCTCCTTACTGGGAAGAGTGATTCCTAGCTCACTCATCAAAACCGAACCACTGCACCAGAGTTCATACTGGATGACTTACCTGTTGTGAGACCATCTTGATTCACATGAGTGCCGCGAATGACGGCTCGGATTGTATCGTTGTCCCTCAAAGCTTGCGACAGCTTCTTCATGACGACAAAGCCAACTCCCTCTCCACGTCCATAGCCATTGGCGCGAGAGTCAAAGGCAAAGCATTTGCCATCCGGACTGAGAAAATTGAGGGCCGTCATCGGCATCATGGTGTTGGGGGTAAGAATCAGACCAGCGCCAGCGGCGAGAGCCTAGACAGTCAGTACAGGAAGTCCAAACTCGCAGGAGATGACCTACCAAGTCGCAGTCCCCGGTTCGGAGAGCTTGCGCAGCAAGATGAACAGCTACGAGGCTGCCGCTACAGCCAGTGTCGAGTGTCATACTCGGCCCCTTGAAGTCGTACGTGTAAGAGACGCGATTGGCCATGATGGCATTGCCGGTGCCAGTTGCGGCATACTGAGGCTGCCAGTCCATGTCTCGAAGACAAATTTGCTCGTAGTCTGACAGTTTTAGCTTCTGGTGTCTCGAGGAAAAAGTCGGCAACATACCTTTGACAAATGAACCTACATAGACAGCTGTTGGGCTGCCTTTCAGGTCTTCGATACGAAGACCAGCTGGATGAGGTTAGAATAACGAGTGATTGGTAAGGAAGTTCATATGGCGACGTACCGTTCTCTAGCGCTTCGTAGGAAACTTCCAGGAGAAAACGCTGCTGAGGATCAATGGCCTTCGCATCTTCAGCCATCACTGAGAAGAACTATCGTGCAAAGTCAGAGACAGGCGTCAAGGGAGGTGTCGGTGGAGCCGAAGCATTACTTACAGACGCGTCAAACGCAGCCAAGTCGTCTTGGATGAAGTGGGCTCCCCTGAAAGAGATCTGATGCACAATGTTAGTTAAGAACCATCAGACGAACGAGGACTGGATTCGATCCAAGACTTACGCTGCCCTGACGATCACCGCTCGGGTGGTAGTACCCGTCAATGTTCAGGCGGTCCTTAGGAAATTCGGACCAAGCCGACTTCTTATTGACCATCATATCCCATAGCTTCTCGGGGGACTTGGCTTCTCCAGGAAAGCGGCAAGCCATGCCAACTATGGCAATGTCCTCCATCTTTGCAATTGATCGAGCTGGGGGTGGGTGTTGTAGTATTTGATGCGAATCGGCCGGGTATCTTCAAATGAAAATACGAAGAAGCAAAAAAATAAACAGTGAATGATGCTTTTTGCAATAATCACAGTGCAAATGTACAGACGAGAGCCTTTTCCTCAGGATTGCCGTGATCGAGAATGGAAAAGAGAGAGAAAGTTGGGTGACGGAGGTATGAGAGGGGGGAGGTGAAGCGGAATTGGTGGCCTGAGGAAGTGGAAGGGAGTTTTGTTTTTCTGTCCGTCTGTCAGGACTCAAGTACTGGTGAATGACGAAGGAGAAGCACCTTGACGGCTAAGGGTGAGTGGCAGGTGAGGTGAGGTGAGATGAATTTCCGACTTGATACCTAAGGTAGTAAAAGTTGCCAAAGCTGGAGGCAGCCACCGGGTGATGCAACTTCCCTTTCCGCCAAAGGTTCAGAATTTTTCTCAAGGGCCAATCCTGTTCCTAGATATCCAATGTTGCTTGATTGGCGTCTATGAAGCTACCCCTTTGGGTAAATGCGAAGTTTTGATATGGTGTAGAGAGCCGGCGGTCTGTGCAAAAGCCCGCTTTCATCTGATCTGGATTTTCATTGTTGGCAATCTTTGTTGTTCGTTCAAAGTATCTTGGTAGATTGTCGCTTGTTGTGCAAAACTCTGGCAAGTCTTGCCTTGCCTTGCGTTTGATTTATAGCCAGTCCCTTCAAAGTATCGCCAAGCTGAATATCAACAAATGGCTATGAAAGCCTCTTGAACACACCACTTGAAGCTCACCCACGATGACTTGAACGGCGGCGAATCATGCTTGAAATAGAACAGAGTGGAGGCGCAGCCAACTTTGACATGCAACCAGCCCTCTGACATAGGGCCGTTGGGGGCCGTTGGAAACAGTGTAAAGTTGATAGAAACTTTGTTCTACGTTGCGGCAACTAAAGCTCAACTTGCAGATATCCCCATTTCTGGGTCGGGACGGTGCCTCGGGCCCTCATCTTGACTGTATTCCGCAAACAGAGTCTACCGGCAGCACTCGCCCACCGCGTCGATCGATGAGGAGCCAAGATTGGCAGTATCAGTGTCTGCGCAAGAACGGCGGTGGCTCTTACATCCCAGGATGCCCCAAAGGACCTAAGATGAGCAGCAGCGTTTGTAGGACAGCCGGTGAAGGTGAGTGGGTGTAGAGAGGGACTTCCGAGTCAGTGTCAATGACACCGTACTCGTACACCTTTGCCACGATACCAGCCTGCCAATCGTCCTATGTTCCCAGGGGGGGCAGAAGGTCTGACAGTATGACCATGAACGTTCGGGCTGTCAGAGTGAGTGATGCCGCCATCACGATGGTCACAGATGGCGCCCACTGATGATTGCTTGCCGTACCAGATAGGAGCCCAGATCTTCGGTTCCACGGTTCAGTCTCGGCCCGAGGGACGTATGGAACGCCCGAAGCACCTCCATAGATCCTGCGGTTGACTCTGGATAGCCACAGAGCGGTTTGTTCCCCATCCGCCACGGCAGCAGCACCGCCCATCTAAAAATACAGGACTTTCCGTACCCAAGCCGCCGATGAAGACTATCCTCGCAATGAAGCATGGCACAGTAACGGGTTTTCCTAGTCTACTTCGTCTGCAACCATCAGAGTATGTTGGCATCGAGGATTCGGGGTACATCACTTGTGGTCTAGGTCCAGCATCGTCGGCCCCCACGAGGTGGTCAGTTGATGCAGTCTACCCCTCCCGCTTCAGACTAAAACGAGATCCGAGATAACCATAAACTGTGACGCCATTATCTGGGAACAGCCTTCTTAAAGAAAGATGATGTTGGGTGTTATTGGTGTGCCATGTCGGTACATGCAGGAACCCTTGCTAAGACCTGACTGCAAACCAATCGTTGAACGGATCGGGCACCCCAAGCATCAAACATCGTCGACAGTGGCGCGTTCATTGAGCGAATAAATTGGGGTCCGTTCGTGGAATTTTGGACGATAGTACGAGGCGGTCATGATGAAAGCAGGTCAAGAACATCAAACGACCCGAACCCGTTTCTCATCCTAGATAGAGACAGGTTAGACCGACGCCAGCTTCCATGGAGCCAGAGATCTCCGGATTTCGGCTGAGATTTAATCCGAACAGACTTCACACACAGTGGAGTACTACTCATCCCTGCGCACCGGAGGCCGAAGTACTCACCAAATCTCATGTGGAACCATTCGCGAGAGAGAGAGAGAGCTGAAGCCGAGGTGGATATATTACCGGTGTGATAATCGAAAAGCGACCATTCGACTGCCAAGACGAACGAGTTGAGGTGTCACGAGACGGTGTACAACAGCTGAGAACTCAAGATGAAGACGCGAGTCTCCACAGCTTGTGGAACACACCATTACGATGAATGGAAAACGCTTGGACTTGCTGTCCGTATATGGGGTTAGGAAATTCCTTCCCGCCATAACCATATAGGCAATTCGTCGCGAAGTCGTACACGAACAGAGCCCACCAGCGATTGTTCTTTGCATGCAACAAGTCCTAAGCTCGAAGGCAAAGCTTGTTCACATGATGCCGTTTGGTTTCCTCGGCCTTGGATGCTAGAATCTTGCGGCTTGGAAAGGCCGGGGATCTCGAGGCTCTTGCGAACCAGGTCTCAGTATGGTGGCTACTCAACCACGAGGCATCTGAATGCACAACGTCCCAAGTGGTGGCTTGGCATGCCAGACCTGGTGGCATATGGAGGTACACCGATCCAGCAGGCCTTTCGTCACCCTAACTCGCTCGTGCCTCTCAAGTCAAGGAAACTGTGTGCGTACGAGGTGGCACGACCGGATTGCGGCTTCAACAATGCGCAGCCAGTCAATTTACCCCGAAGCCTGCACAGGTGGATCAGCTTAAGACCGTGTCGCTTCTTATAAGATGCCCCCAACTCCCTCAACTCACCTGAGTGGCTGACTTACGAAAGCCACGGTCTCCGTCACTGGAGGGTCTCAGGGTCGTACGACAACGGGAAATGTCCTTGGCTGCATGGCGGAAACTCCACAGTATCTGAGAAACCAACAATGAATCATTTGCCGAGCATCTCTGCGTACAAGCTTCAAAGCCCGACGGGTCCCAAGGGGGTTGGCGCAAAGACACTTGGGGTCCCTTGGGGGCCACTGGTTGTCTTTGACACCTTGACACACGCTTGAGGAAAGGCTGGCTCTCTCGAAGGGTGTGGTTGCTTGTGGTTGCTGCTGCTTGCTTGCTGCAAGGTACTGGGGGCCTCTTCAGGAGCATAGCTCGTTAACTCTTGACGCCTTAAGACTTGGTCCAACCTTACACAGCACCCGTCATCATCCGTGTCTTCGCTTGGGTGGAACTGTTAGAGAAGATTTCAAGCTCAGGCTGGCTAAAAACGAGGGTCTGCTTCGTTGAAAGTGGTGTCTCGGGCGTCCTGGGTAGATGCATTGAGGATCTTTTCTGCTTTGAAGGAGCTGCTTCCAGGCTTCCTTCATTATATGTAAGCACTGTAGCCACCATTAAACGGTCACAGACTGTGCAGCAGTGTCTCCCTCTTCACCTTGTCTTGCCTCCTACCGCTCAGCCAGGGAAAGGCTATGTTCACGTACGCTTCCAGGTATCCTTTGCACAATATCAACATCACTATTGTATTGTTGAGGTAAGTTCTAGGCTGACTTACCTTATCAACAAGCCCCCGACTCATTCTTGCCCAAGAAAAGATTGTCCTCTGGCAAGAGCAAGGTTGAAAACTTTGCTCTTGCTGCCTTCTTCTTAGGTCTTCTTCTTGACTGTTCCTGGGTTTCAGTCATCCCTTCCCCTGAAAGTCCTACCTAGCCAACTTAGGTCCTTGACCCCTTGCTGCCTTCAACCTCTCCCATCATCCACTACCAACTCCCAACTCCCGTCGTTCTCTTCTCTTCTTCCCCAATCTCACAACGCCCGCGCGTTGGTAAGTACGGGGAATTGAGAGCACCCGAAGACAGAAAAGACTGACGGAGGAAGCAGAGACAGAGACGATTCTCGCCTGTTCCACTCGCTTTCCCAACAAAACCCTCGACTTTGATCAAGAACATCATCGACCACCACGATGGCGACCCCTCAGCAGCTTGACTCTGGCCAGCGGATGATGCAGCCTCTGTCTTATCCTAACCCATCTCTGGGTGACGCCGCAGGCTTCGCCGGCGCCAATCCCGGTCCTCGCGATCAGGACGTCGTCCTCGTGCGCAGAAACAGGATGCCTCCGTCGTTTCAGCGCGCCTCTCTCATTTTCAGTCTCCTTCTGGGTCTTTTCCTGTCCACCTTGGATACTTCGGTCATTGCCACTTCACTCATTACCATCTCCGAGGAGTTTCACGACCACCACAATGCCTCTTGGGTTCTCCTTGCCTACATGCTCACCTACATGGGCTGCTCCGTCGGCGTTGCCAAGCTGAGCGACGTCTATGGTCGCCGGGTCATACTCTTCTGCAGCTGGGCCATTTTTCTGATCTTCTCCGCCGGCTGCACTGGCGCAGCGAGTATGCGGATGCTCATCGCCTGCCGTGCTATGAAAGGCATTGGAGGCGCTGGTCTCTACAGTCTCGCGCAGATCTGCCTTCTTGAGCACGGTCCTGCGAAGAACCCGGGCCTGATGGGGGCTTTGATCGGACTCACACTTGCCCTCGCCTTTCTCATGGGCCCGATCCTTGGAGGAGCCATCACCGCAAGCATCTCGTGGCGTTGGATCTTTGCAATCAACCTCCCTATCGGATGCCTCGCCATGGCCTGTCTCGTCTTCTTCTATCCTCGAGAGCGTCGCGCACATCGTCTCCTGTCTCTCCAAGCCCTTTACAAAATCGACTTCACCGGCATGCTCTGCCTTCTTGCCGCTTCTGCTTGCCTCGTATTCGCCATCGAACGAGGTGGCTCTCGGGTATACGAGTGGAACAGTATGGTCATCATCCTCGCCTTTGCAGTGTCTGGTTTTTGTTGGATCGTCTTCATCGGTTGGGAAGTGTACCTCAACAGCAAGTACTGCAAATACCCCGACCATGTGCGCTGTCTTCATATGGAGCCTGTTTTCACCGCTGCTCTCGCACGCCGAAGGCCCTACATTTGCGGCCTGATTGTTGCGTTCCTTACCGGAGCCCCCTACGTTATTCTCACCGTCGCTATTCCCGAGCGCATGCAGGTCTTACAACACGAGAACCCTTTCAACGCCGGTATTCACCTTCTTCCCATGTTGACAGGCACTGCGGTAGGCTCCTTCATGGCAGGCGCAATCTGCCGCAAGTACAACCACACATCGATGCTCATGATGATGGCCTCGGCCACGCAACTTCTCGGTATCGGACTGATGATTCTCGTTGCGGACGTTGATTCATCTTTTGTACCCGCGTACGGATTCACTCTCGTCATCGGACTCGGGGTTGGCGTCTCTTTCGGCTCATCTACGATTGTCGCTGCCGTCGAGGAGGACAAGGCCATCGCTCAGGGCGCCATCGCTCAGGCTCGCGTCCTTGGCAGCTGTCTTGGTGTTGCTATCTGCAGTGTGCTCTTCAACAACCGTACCGATTCGCTCGTTCACCACCTCAACCCAGAGCAGCTCGCTACGCTTCAGCAAGAGCCCACCGCCTCCGCAAGCTGGCCTCCGAATCTCTTGCGCCGCGTCCAAGAAGTCTATGCTTCCGCATTCCGGGACCAGACCATCTTCATGGCTGGCATCTGTGGTGTTATGCTGATCACAGCCATTTTCTCCTTCGAGAGAGATCCCAAACCCATCACCTCTCTCGCCGACGCCCAGCGAGCTTTTAAGGCAAGCCAGCAGGAGGATCGCGACGGAACCGAGATGAGCGACATGGCTAGCGTCCGTTCGATCTAAGCTCTATCGCTCTTACTCTCATTCGTCTATTCCCATCGGAATATCCAATTCAGGGAAAGGAAACAAGCCAGGATTTGCTTCTTTCAGGGAGTTATAGGGCATTTACCCAGGTGTATCGGTTTCTCAAAGGGTTCTTCTGGTATGGTATGGTCATTCTGCTTTCGTGGTCTACTTCTCAGGTACTTCAGGGACGACTTGTTCGAGCCTGTTTCGAGATTGTCTTCGCCTCGTGGCCAAGAAACGCTTCTGTACTTAGACCACCTTTTACATCGTCTAAGGAGATTTTTTTCGTCTTCACTACCGCCGTCGTTGTCGCCGCTTTCGTTCAGATCATCATCTATGCTGCCTACCTCATGACTGTGTAATAATGTGCTAGGTTTGGATGGATGACCGACCAGCTTTGCTAAGCCATCTGCGGTCCAGACTCGGCCTTTGAAACAGGTACAGATCTTTCTCGCCTAGTACATACAAAACGAAAGCCACCCATCCTGTCCTGTCCTGCTGCCTGGCGCTCGCTCTGCGGGAGCGGGACCGCCATCCCGCTGAGACCTTGTCTGTGACCCTCGTGCTCCAGAGGCAGCCAAGACAGGAGAAAAAGGGCTCTGTCTGTCACGTAGCACTGGGTGGGCTTTGGTCGGGGTGGCTATGTCTATCCGATCCGCTGCGGGAAGGGGGTTTTGTGGAGGGGGGGAGGGGGCAAGGAAAGCAGCCCCGTTCCGGCCGAGACAGTTTGTTTGTGCTGACGGGTGGATGGACGCTCTTCTTCCAAGGGGTAGCGATGGGAGTGGTACATTTTGACGTGATGGATACACACCGAGCTCAGCCCTTCTTTGTGAGGATGATTACGAGGGGACATGGAAATGATTCAGCACCTAGCCAGAATGAATCTCTGTGCGTGGCACACGGCACGTGGGGCGGAGAGTACGTACGCGCGGACGGTGGGATGTCCCTCTCTCTCTCTCTCTCTCTTGCTAAGACAGCTCCTCTTGACGGATTCATCAGCATTCAATCGATCTTAATACTAAAAATGTCGTGAAACAATACTGGTCTTATCATATGCCACAGATGGGCGAGCACTTAGTATGCTCCAGCCCGCTTGGTCCATCGAGGCCCCTCGACGAATTTCACCTCCCCCCTTCCCGTCGTCACTGCATTGTCCATCTCGAGACGGAAGTTCTTCAGCTTCGCCCCTCCCTCCTCCAGAGCCCAGACCGCGAGGCCGATCCAGTTGTTTCCGCGGTAGTTGAGGATTCCCTCGGGGACGGGGAACTTGGTTTGGGGGCCAATGTTGCTGACGTACTTGCCGTATTGGAATCCGTTCACGTAGAGGATGGCGCGGTAGGGTGCCGTTGAGTTGGTGATGTCGTCAAAGACAAAGGCTATGGGGACATCAACGTCTTTCCATGGGAGGTCCAGGGTCAGGTTCGCGGCGTAGAACGACACGCCCGGCGCGTCCGTGCCGTCGAACGGGGAGCGTATGGTGAAGGCGGCGTCGGGCGGGGTGGGGATATGGTAGCCCTGGCGCTCGAAGAACAGGCCGCCCTCGTTCAGCGGGCCACGGAAGCGATCTGCGTAGTCTTCGCCGCCGAGGTTTCCTGTGAGCTTCCATGTTGTGATGTTGGTCTTGGAGCCGGACGGCGAGGTGATGTTGTAGTCTGTGATTCCGCGTGGAGTCTTCATCATGTCGGTTGCGATGTAGAAGTTTTCCTCCAGGCCCATCGTGTCGACCACAACGGTCAAAACGTATGTGGCGTTCGACTTGAGGTTCGCGAGAGGGTAACTTGCGTTGTTGTCACCTGCTGCGTCTGCTCCGTTGGCAAAGGACCCCAGGAAGGTATCGTTCAGCCACACGGAACTTGCGAAGCCCGCGCCGCCTTGGGTTGTGACGTTGAATGTAGTCTCATCCCCACTGGCGGTAAAGTAGCCCCGGTATATGAGACTACCTGCGTGGAAGCCGTAGTCGGAAGCGAACAAGGAAACGGGTGTGGTGACGTTGGCGACGGTGTTGTTGGATGTGGTATGGTCGGCTACGGGCCAAGCAGAGTCATCGTATCCTGCAGAAATCTCTGGAAGAGAGTCGACGTACGTCCATCTTAACGCAACTAGATCTGGGACGACAGGCTTGTTTGTCGAAAGGGATGGCTTTACTATCCAGTTGGAAAGATCATTCACGGTGTGATCCAATTGCTTCCCGTTCAGCTCCAGTTTTGTGACTGCGGACCCGACACCGATGATCTCCAGATTGGTTGTTTGATTGAAGTCTGCCTGTACCTTGAGAGTGCCGCTTTCAACTCGGATGGACCGAACAAGGTATCCACCTCCAACAATCAAGGCATCCGGATTCATGATAGAAGTTCCATACGACGTCTGGTTAGCTCCGGACAGCTCCGGCACCCAGTAGTTGTACGCCGAGCTGCGGTCTAATCCATGTTAGTGACTGACAGTGACAGAAACGTTATTACTCACCCAATATGTAGATGAAGAGATCATCAACCTGGACAACGCGGCGAGTCTCCGACACCTTCCATGTCAGCACCAGATTCCCGTTGACAAATTTATACTCGACGTCAGAGCCCTCGGCAAGGACAGGGGATGCAGCAGTCTTCTTGATGGCCATTTCGTGTGTCTCACCTGGTCCACCGTAAACCAACAGGACCGTCTTGTCTGAGAACTTCTTCCAAGTAAAGATTTCGGCAGTCGAGTAAAGCAAGGTCTTGTTTCCAACCGGATAGTCCACCACGTGAATCTTTGAGTCGCGGCCAGTGAGCTGGAGTTGGCCTTGGAATTGAGGGATGGCAATAGTTCCTTGCGATGTCGGCAGTCTCAGAGTGTACTCCGTTGTCGCGAGATTAGAATAGTTTGCGTGTCTGACAACGAAGTATGAAGCGCTATTGTTTGAAAGCACGGGTGTCACGGCCAAATTATAGTTGGTAGCGTAGATGTCCACCGTGAAGTTGCCTGCTTTCGCTGTCAAGTACGAAGGTGATACTTTCAGGAACTGTGCCTCGAGCTTCAGCTCAGAGTACTTTTCCCTCGTGATGCTTCTGTCTTCCTTGATCGAGGCTCCATAGTCGTATGAGGTATAGCCTCCCGGATGTCCCAAGTTGCCCCAGTTCGTCCCGCCGAAGAGCATGTAAATATTGAAAATCGAGACGCCGGCAGCCAGGTTGTTCTTGTAGAAAACTCGCTCGAACTCATAGTTGACGAGCGTGGCGCATTTTTCGAAGCCGGGACCTCCCCATGGATCGAAAGATCCACCTTGAAACTCCATGATTGAATTCGGGGTGCTGGGACTTTGCACCAGATGCGTGGCCCGATAGCTAGTCGGAAGCGCGTTGGCCGGCCAAGTGCTTGGATTCGCGCAGTCAAACCCCAGCGGATAAGCATCGTAGCCATATATGTCAACTGCGCCTACTCCGGTGCCTGGTGCATTGTGACCTGCGGGCCTGGCATCGTTGCTGATCATTGGAACAACGACACCGGCGCTTCGGGCTTGATCGATGACGTATTGAAAGTACTGCCCATTAATCTGTTCTCCGTTCACGAAATTGGTGTACTCGTTCTCAGGCTGGAAAAGAATGATTGGACCTCCATTGGTAATTTGCGCCTTGGCGATGATGGCGCAGACCCTGGCCATGTAAAGGTCCGTCGCAGAAAGAAACTCGGGATCCGCCGTCCTCAGCCGAGCCGGCAACCTCGCCAGCCACCCGGGAAACCCACCACCAGAAACCTCGGCGTTAATGTACGGGCCAGGTCTGGCGATGAGGTACACGCCAGCCTGAGAGGCCGCATCAAAGAATGGCTGAAGGTCGAATATGCCATCAGCAGTGAAGTTTCCTTTCTTTCCTTCAAGCAGAGCCCAGTCGACATAGAAGGAGACAGTATTCAGACCGAGAGCCTTGACTTTCTGGAAGAGGTCCGAGTACAAAGACGCGACAGGTAGACGGAAAGGATGAATCTCGCCGGAAAAGACCATCACTCGCTCCCCACGGACGAAAAGAGACTGCTCGTCCCATGTCACGAGATCCTGTAGTTGTCTCTTGTCGATGACATGAGGGCGGCCGGCAGCGCTACCCGCGAAGGCACACAGCCCGAGCGCCAACGAGGCGATCGAGGGGAGTGACAGCTTCATTGTCTTTGGTTTCTGTTTTATTCGCTTTCAGAGTTCCCGCAAAGTCTTAAGGAGGACTGCGAGCTTAAAACTGATGGATCAGTCCCCCAAGCAACAATCGACTCGGTGGATGGAATGACCTTCGCCGAAGTGGTAGTTCAGCCGAGGTCGACTGTGCGCCCAAATCTCTGGTGTGCGTCTCGGAAATCCGTGCGAAATTTGGCTGAAATCGAGTTTGCGAACTTGCGTTCAAATTCGGCATACTCTTCTTGATATTTGTGAAGGAGCGTTCCGATCTTTTCGAACTTGCCGAGCAACCCGACAGAAACAACCGTTATTTTCGTCCCCCCCGGCTTCTGAAGCGGATGCGAGCGTTCTCTGGAGGGAAAACAATGACCGGCTTCCCGTTGGTAACCTGCACCACCTCTTGCGGCATGATCAAATGCTGGTAATTAGCTGCATAATGACGAAGATCGTGTGATTGCTGGTAGGACCCCTGCTTCTACTCTTCGTAGCCCGGGTTTGGTGCCGTGTGCAAGGGTTGAGGAGGGGAAGTGGTGAACGGAGGAGGTTGACGGGAGTGGAGAGAAGCGATGCTGGAGGAGATCCAAAAGCAGCGATGGAGTCCGAGCCTTTCCCACACCGAAGCAGCTGCCACCGGGCTCTGCCTTGGCATGGAACGTCAGAGTCTGGGATTCAGTAACAAAAGGCAAGAGCACCGCACTAATACCCACACGTTCTTTCCCCTCACGACAGTCCGATGGCCGTTGGACAGGGCGAAGCTTACCGCACAGCCTTTCCTGCAGGTCCAGCATCACGTACTGGGAGTGCTGGGCGGGATAAGCTTTTGCGTTCCCGCGAGAACCGTGCGGAGAGTGAATATCTCCGGCTTGGGGTTTTCGGTAAGCGGCAAAGCCGGATGGCGCGGGGATGCAAAGCCTGGACGTCGTTTTGGGAAGGTGGGTGATTATCGGCCGGCCGGTCGACGGAGGCGGATCCGACCATGCGATGTCACAGGGCAGTGATGCATGCATTAGTGTAGATGGTGACATTGGTTGGTGCTGAGCTGAAGGGAAATATGGCCGGACTACGGCGGATGTGCCACTTCATTTACTGCAGCAGATCACGGCATTTTGAATCTCCGAGCACCATTCGTCGTCAGTCGGTAATGTTAGAGATCTTTTGTCAATCGATGACGTTCATGATCTGTCGGTAGGTTTTGACCCGGCGTCCGGTTGAAGAGACGCTGCTCTAGAGAATCGGCTGAATACTCGAATTCGGCATTGTAACTTGAGAAATCGAGGAAGGGGAAGACGGGGTCGAGGATGTCTTGAGCTAGCAGGACGACAGAGTTCATAAAGCGCCAGGCCACAATTGCAATTAAAACCGAGGTATAGACAGAGACTTGGCTTGTGGATATCTTATAGCTAGCTTCTTAAGAAATTACCCGACTTGTATCGCGAATTGTGGCACATCAAGTAAGAAAAACTTATTTTCCAAGGAGACGAATCATCTAGGACAAGAAGTCTCAGGGACGAAGGACGTATGCTTTGTGTATTTAAGCGGTTAGAAAAATATGAGAGCAGCGTTGGACAACCCCCATGGATCAAACGATGACCCAGTCCGACTCCGTCTCATCACCACGAAACGTCTCTTTCGCAGCCTCTTCAACAAAGCCAACCGGACGTCCATCCTTCTTCCACACCGTCCCGTCCTTCATCACAAAGTCAACCTTGCGGAGAGCTCCTTCATCTTCCCTCGGGTCAGTCTCTAAAGCAATGATATCAGCTCGGTAGCCCTTCTCGATGGACCCAAAGTAATATCCACTCTTCTCCTTACCACAACTCTCCCAGCCTCCCACCATGCAAGCCTCCAGGACATCCAGGACAGGCACGCCAGCCCTGATCATGAGCTCCATCTCCAGTGCCCCTTCACCGTGAGGGAAGGCACCTGTGTCACCCCCGGCCGCGAGACGAACCCCCAGTTCGTGTGCCCTCTTGACTCTGCCAAGAATGTTCTCAAAGTCCGGAGAAACTCTCATCACCCCCAAAGTCGGCACCCAAATTGTCCCCTGGCGCCTCATCTCCCGGAGAACGGCCTCGTTGCCCTCATTGCAGTGCTCAACCGTGTCGACGCCAGCCTTGATAGCCATCAAAGCGCTCTGAGCCGTGGTCGTGTGCGCAGCCACCGGCAGGTCAGCGAGCCTGGCCTCCTGGACAATGGCGTCCATCTCCTCCTGGCTGAACATCGTCTTGGCCGGGTTCGCGACCGAGTCCAGCGGCGGGATCGGATTGACATCCCGCCCGGGCACTAGCGGGGGCGGGAATCTCATGACCTTCCGACGGTAGTCCGCGTAGAACTTGATGACGTCTGCTCCGTCCCCGACCCGACGCCGGACGGCCCGTCGCACGTCGGCCGGGCCATCGCAGACGTCGGCGATGCGCGGCATGGTCACCATGACGTTCTCGTGACGGATCTCGTAGGAGCCGGTACTCGCGAGGCATTCCGTGGCGACGAAGAGGCGCGGGCCCGGCAGCAACCCGCGGTTCACGCAATCTCGGAGGTTCGCGTCGAATGAGCGCATCCCTTCGGTCCCCATGTCGCGATAGGTCGTGAAACCGGAGAGCAGCGCGAGGCGGAGATGATTTGTGGCACGTACGATGCGTTCGACGACACTTTCGTCACGCTCTTGAACGGTTGATGAGGCTTCACTGGGGTAATTTGTCAGACGCGAGAGCCAAACTGTCCGAAACTGCTCGGCTCACTCGTAACTATGCAAGAAGACGTGTGTGTGAGCGTCGACAAATCCGGGCATGACGACCTTTCCTCGCAGGTCGATGTCACTGTTGTTCACCTTGATATCACTGTCATCTTTTCTCTTGAAAACATCCATGATGGTGCCGGTCTTTTGGTCGACGACGATGGACGCATTTTTGGCCAAGGTTTTGCTCCTCGAGTTGAAGAGCAACGATGTGTGCACAGTGACGTTGGTGGATATGTTGTAACTCATGTAAGGTATTTGTTAACGGATGGACAAATCTAACTTAGACTCCTGGTGACAGGGCGGTGTTTCTTGGCTGTGGGGTTTCCGCGTGAAACAGTTTGTCTACTTCAGTAAATGTAGGAACGGAGTTGATGAATGCGTGGCATCAACACTTGGGAAGAGACTCTCCCGCGCGCGTCCATGATTGAGCGGCAAGACGTACGTACGATCGGATGATGATTGATTTACTTGGGCGCTGACGTACCGTTTCTCACCATCCCTGCTTCGAGTGGCTTAGCTACAACCAGAGTATTGGACTTGGAGTCTGCAGGGAGAATGAAAACAAGCCTTGTAATTACCCAAGTGGGTGGCAAAAGGCACTAGAAGAAGCCTTAATCGTCGGCAGAAGAAATGGTTCAAAGCGCGGCCGTTGCTCGGTTGGCAGTACACCAATGCGAGCCTGGGAAGTAACGGGTCCTTCGGTTGTGCAGCCGCAGGCGTCTCTTTTCTTCTAGTGCCCGAGTTTATGCTGGTCATCTATTCTTTACTTACTGGAGTACTGCCAAGCAGGCGGCAACTGTTCAATGTTCCCAGGATGTGGGGTTAAGGGGAACCCATGCTAAGAACACCATCTTTTAGTTTGTCGGCGAAAGGGTGCCCTGAACTGGCAAAGCTGGGCGAAACAATGTTCTTCGCTTCAAGGTTTCTCTGCCCTTCACCTCGTTCTCGGGAGGTTCATCTGGAATTCGGTGGCCGCCCGAGCAACGACGCACGGAGGAAGTTCTGGTGAGGCGAGCATTTGGCAGGTAAGGCCCAACCGATATCCGAGGGTCTCCCGCCACCAGTGGCATCAGTGCATTGCTGGAATTCATACGCCGGTCGACAATAGCATCAGCTACAGGTCTTAAGACCATCGGCGAAGCATAACAACAAATCGAGCGCGGAAGCGACATCGGCCGCTGCAAGAAGGCGAATTTGAAGGGCCCAATGAGGCGATGCTCAACGCTGAGAAATGCATAGTAGGTGGTCCTCCTTGATCAGGCCCTCACGACCCTGATCTTCTCTCCGTAACACCCTCCACATATTGGGCTGTCTCGTCCGAAGCTCTGGGAAAGAAAGGAGGCGGGAGACGGTGACTGGAAGACGTGATGGAATCCGGATTTCTGGCGTCCGGCAGGAATGACGAATGCTGGGAGGGGCCCCGGAATGGTGGAGAGGTCTTGGGAGACCCTGAATGGGATGACGCCGGGTTTTGCTGGTTAGAAGTGGAGGTGAAGACGAAGCCAAGAGCGACGGGTCGGTGCTCAAAATAGTGACAAAGATCGGCCCAGAGCAGGCATGTTGCATTGGCACTGCGCTCGCCGCTGGCCGACTGGGGTTCATTGAAAGTGGTCCGTTGCGTCTGTCATCGTCGTGGTCGTCCATTGAGCGGCACCGTATTGTTGTTATTGCCCGAGTTGCTGTGTGATACTGTAGGCAGTTGAATGGTAGATGAGGTATCTGTATCGAAGAAAGTTTGAGTCCGTCTGCGAATGATGGAAGCAGGGAGAAAAGGGTCGCGAATCCCTTCCTATTCCGGGCGGAAGAAGACCAAAGTAAAAGCTTCCAATGTTGGCGTATCGTCATCGCCCTTCTCTGGCATGTTGTTCCGCTGGGTTGACGCTACTACTGCAACGGCTGCTGGTGCTTATGCAAGACAGAGAGGGATGCGTTATTTTTGGCCTATTGTTCCATTGTCTGCTGATGAGAGCGCGGCGCGATCTTTAGTCGGGTTGTTGCGTCTCGTGCCTGCAGGGGGGAAAAAAGAGGTTAAAGCAAACCTGGCACGTAGAGAAACACGGCCTCAGTGCCAACTGACACTTGTAATGGGCACTGGGCAGGAGCTGTGCAGCCGATCTGCACCTGGGACTGCGGTTGTAGTTAGCGGACGGCCGGCCGGTCTGGAGGTAGACCTGCAGGTAGCAGTATAGACGGCTAGAAGGGGCGTTTACCAGCCTGCAGCGAAGAAATCACAGTGCCCGTCGAGAGTGACACTAGAAGCAGCTCATGGATCCTGGCCTGGAGCTGCCGGCTGCCCCAAGTGGAAGTGGGTGTGTGACATGCTCTTCTCTGAGTGGCTGTGGGATCGGTGCCGTAGGGCTCCATCGCCAAAGACAGGTTGAAGGCGTGACCAATGAGAAGCCACATTGCCGTTGGAAGCACGAATCTGAGCTGTTGAATCCTGATATCCCAGGCAGAAACACCGAAAAGCTGGTACGTTCCGCCACTTTTGGGCCGCCACCGGCCCACCACGTTGTCCCTTGCACCACCGGCCATCTCCCTGTTTTTTTCTCACTGATTGACGGGAAAGCGCCAAGAAACAGCCACCACATACTAAGAACAATTTGTGGAACACCAATGTGTGGAATGTTTTAGAGCTGGAAGTACATATCCTTGCCCCTGATAATCTAGCACCCTGTTTTGCCCTATCCCCTACTTTGCAATCTGCTTCTTTAGCACTTTGAAAAACTCAGTATACCACTTATCACATAACTAATTAACTTTAACTATATTCTCAGAGGCTAGCTATATAATATTTTCTATTCTTATTTTAATCTTATTAATCAGTTAAAGTTATTGCTTTTTAAGGTATTTTTATTATTATATAACCTTAATTACTAGGAGATAAAACTATCTCTGCTTTTTAAATAGAGTAGTATAAAGAGGCTTATTATACTAGTAGTTCTTTTAATGCTTAGAGCAATTTATTATAATAAGAATATCTATAAAAAATAGGTATTAAGGTATCTTAGTGGTTTAGTTTTAGATTAATAGGAAATACCTATAGATTTACTATTATACTTAAATAGAGCACTTTAAAGATTATTTTTATAACCTTAAATAACCTATTAAGATATACCTATTAAGGTTTATAGTATCCTATAGCTTATTCTAAGCTTCTAGTTTAAGGTTTTGCTTTAAATTGTTATAGTAGTTAGTAACTACTGCTAAGTTTTTGTCAAATCATATAGTATGGGGTGTAAAAATAATAATATATTAAGTGTATAGCTATCTGGAAATCTCTGCGCATGGATCCACGCGTTATTTATGCCTAAAAGTGGCTAATATCTATATTATGCCATTGCACTATAGTTGCTGCTACTTTTGCACACACTTAGCGCATCACTATATATGCTAAGGGGTTAATTTAATATACCCCTTTAGTTTCAGTATAATATAGCATAATATAGTATAATTTAGTATAACTAGCTAAGTTTGCTAATTAACTCTAAAACACTTTAAATCTAGTATATTTAAGGTTATCTAAATATATCTATTTAATATAAAGTTATCTAATATCCTATATACCCACTAATAACTTTATAACTCTATTATTCACCTATCTTATAATACCTTCTCTAGTATTATCTCCTAGTATTATCTATAGATTATTATAAAGTATTTAAGCTCTTAGCCCTTAATTATAGTATTATAACTTAGTCTTCTTATCTAATTTAAGGCTTTATAGGCTTATATCTAGAAAGTTAGTAATAATAGACTTATTTAAGTAGTAATAACTTAAGAATCTTATTAGTAAGAGGGATTATTATATAGAGGGGGTATTACTTCTTTTATAGTTATTAGTCTTAATTTAATTTAACTGCTTTATTTTATAGGATTACTTATTTGTAGTAAGAGGGATTACTACTCTCTGTTACTCTTTATTACTTCTTATAAGGTATTTTAAAGAGATATTACTATTAATAGTAAGGTCTTATTAGCATAGCTTATAAGAGTATTATTAGCCTCTAAGAAGGAGTTATTATATAATAGTGAGAAAGCAAAGAAGACTTAATCTTATATAAGTAAAGTTTCTAATAAACTATATACTTAAAGGCTTAAATATTAGTATAGTGCCCTCCCTTTTATATATAAGGGAATAAGGATTAGGTATATTAAAACAGGCTAAGAACCTTAAGATAAAAATAATAAAACCACACACTCCCATATACTTATATAGGAATATTATAATATTATAGCTTTATATCTAAAAGCTCTAGAATAAAGGAAAGGATCTCTCTAAGTATAATACCCTTATTACAGATATAAACTGTTAAGTAAAAGTAATAAAAGCTTCTAAATAATAATATAAACTATAGTAATACTAACTGATAATGCTCTTCTATCCTCCTCTCTGCCCTTAATAAGGTAAAAGTCTTGCTATACTATACTAACTAATATATCTATCTAGGCACCCTCTAAACTAGGCTATCTGTACTACTCTATTTTAATTATCCCCTATAGTCTTACCTTAATATCCTATAAGAAAGACTATATATTAAAGAAAAATTATATAAATAAAAACTACTATTTATAAAGAAAAAGGTAATCTCTATGCTATCTAATTGCTCCTCCTAGATTATTATAAACCTAATTACTTCTTTTTATAGTTATACTATCCTGGTCTTCTTTATCTAAGCCTATTTTCTATAAGCTTATAAGCTTTATCCTAATCTAAACCTTGCTTATATTATCCCTATTTATACTAGCTAGATAGCTATAAAAAGTAGTAACTATAGTTACTCTCAGAGATATTATTTTTAATCTATTATTAGTAGTTAACTTACTCTATAATATAGTCCTTATAGCTATTATAGGTGGGCTAAAGAATATTAGATAAAGCTAGATATAGGAGATATTTTCTAGTAATAATAGTTTAGTATAATACTAGAGTAGGAGGATATAAAGGGGTTATATCTTATCTAGTATTAAGCAGTCTAGCTAGTAAAATAAAAGGGTTAGACGGAGTTAAATCTAGGTTTATAAGGCTAGAGTTATTATTACTAGAAGGTAGTAGAATATTATAGGAACTAAAAGCTAGTAAGTCTGGGTCTATAATAGTATAGGAGCTAGCTCTGCTAGGGTAATAAGGGGTAGGTTTTCTACTATTAGGCTTACTAATCTAGCTTTCTATAAAGTATAAGGTAAAAGTCCTTATAGAAAGTCTTAGTATTTTAGAAGGTAGTAGAAAGGAGGGTATTCTAGGTACTAGAAGCTATATCTTACTAGTATTACTATATAATTCTACTATAAGGAGGTTTACCTAGAGTATCTATAAAGGTTTATTACTATAAAGTATAAGGTATTTTATAAACTTAGTAGTAATCTTTAAGATATACTAGGTAATAATTTAGGATTAATTCCTCCTTACTACCCCTTCTATAGCTACTACTAATACTATACTATTAATAATGCTCTTATAAATATAGATCCTAACCTAATCTACTACTCTGAGACTATATATCTATAAATCCTGCTATTAGAGCTAGAATCTAACTATAGTATTCTTCTAAAAGAGGGTATAAATATTAATAGGGGCTCTAAGAAGCTTATAGTACTAGGAGAGGTTTTCTATAGCTTCTATAAATAGTTTATTAGAATTTCCACTCTAAATTAGGTTAGTATAGTAAGCAGTTCCCCTTTCCTGGTTTACTACTATTATTACCTAGTAGTTACTACTATATTAAATATAAAAGATAGTAATATCTAACTAGGTAAGTAGGTTATAATAGGTATCTATAATTAATAATATTAAGACCTGGTATCTGCTAAGAGAGAGTACTACTCTTATTTACTAGGTAACTTATTTTTCCAGGGTTTATATATATTTACCTAACCTATATATATTAAACTTAGTAAGGTAATATATTTCTTTTATTTTAAGATAGGTTTCTATTACTAGTTTCCCTTAAATATTATAGAGATAAGTGAGGTAGTATTAGATAACTAATAGAGGCTACTTAGCCTATCCTCTAGTTATATTAAACCTATAATAGAATTAGGTCTATAAAGATAGTATAGTATTTTAACTTAACTTAATATATTAGTTAGGTGCTTCCTTTTCCTCTATCTTATTCTTTAGTAGTTCTAGATTACTAGCTAGACCTATAACTAGGAGTTCTGGGATACTATAAGGGTTATTAATATAGATAGGTTATTTAGAGTTATTAGTATAGTAAGAGCTATATTCTAGGTAAAGGGAAGGCTTATTATTATAAAAGTTAAAGGCTCTCTCTCTTATCTATCTGTTTTCTTAGTATATAGTAGTAATAATCCTATTTTAGTAAGTGTAATTCTATATAGTATTAACTATAGGGTAATTATTAATAATATCTCTCACCCTAGTATTATAGTTCTTAGGTGGACTTAGATTTAGGTCTATAAGGGGCTTAATAGGTATATTAATAGGTATAAAAGCTCCCACTACTTAAATATTAGATATAGATACTTTGAGATTAAAGTTAAGTATTTTGAGGTATCTAAGATAGAGCTATACTAGAGTTAATCTATTTATAAATATAGAGTTAGATACTATAAAGTTCTAAGTATAAATTATCTTCTAAATCTTCTTATTATATAGCAGAGAGATAATCTTTTTAATATACTTAATCCTATTAGTAGTTCTTAATAGAGTTAGAAAGACTATACTATCTGCTTCTAGATCCCTATTATAGAACTTAGAAGTAATTTGATTTATCTATATATTAAAAATCCCCTTAAAGAAAAAACTAGTCTAATACTTAGCTAATTCTAGCTATATATAGTAGCAAAGCTATTTAAGGTAGAGCATATCTAATATCTATAGCTGCTCTTCTTAGAGTTAGGGTATATAAATAACTTTAACTAAGCGTTTAAGGATAGATATTATACTATTAAGAGGCTTATAGATAGCTATTATAGATCTAATTAGTATCTTAAGATATAATTCTACCTTTCTATTATACTAGAAGTTATTATAGAAGTAGGAAAAGCCTAAAAGTTAGTTAATAAGTAAGATAGAGTAAAAGACTACTTCTCTGCTAGCACTCTTCTTAGCTAATAATTAGAGAATAAATATAGTAAGCTAGCTTTTCTATATAGCAGCTCTACTATCTTTAATCCTAGTATTAGTAGAGGTATAGTATTATCTAATAAGGCTAATCCTATTAGAGAGGTTATAAGTGAGAAGTTAAAAACTAGTCTCTATATTAGAAGCTAAAGGGGAAGTTTTAGTCTAAATAGTTCCTTATAGATTAAATAAGTTAACTATAGTAACTAACCTTCTTTTATTTCCTTTAGCCTAGCCTAGTTATTAAAACCTAGCAGATTAAAACTATTAGAGATAAATATAGAGTTAAGCTATAGGGGTACTAGAATAAAGCTACTAGAACTCTTTATATTTAAGGTTCTTATTTAGCTTAAGAGGGAATTAGAAGCAGAAAGGAAGCACCTACCTAGCTAAGTGCTACTTATTAATCCTTATAGCTAGAGTATTTAAGGTCCTCTTAAAGAGAATAGAGTTAGTAGGTATAATAGTAGTTTCTAAGAGCTTACTATCTTACTTATCTCTCTTCTAAGAAAACTTCTCTAAAATAGTAATAAGAAACGCCTCCTTAACCTAGATATTAGTAATCTTAATAGGAGAACTCTTAGATAAAAATATTATTAAGAATAGAGTAAATAGGGGTAATTATAGACTTAATTAAGGCTTCTAGTAAGGAGAGAAGGTTATATAAGTAGTATAGGAGGGTAAAGATCTATAATATTATAAAGAGAGGGTTATATATAGGTAAGTATAGGTTAGAGCAGGAATTTATACTTAAATATCTATAAAGAGAGCTTAAAATATAAATTAAATTAAGCTATAATACTAAATTAATTATTAATAGGTTAAATCTATTTATATTAAGAGAAATAAAGTAGTTATTTATATATAGGTTAAAGGGAGTAGGCTACTAGTTACTAATTATTAACTAACTAAGATAAAGAGATAGAATAAGAATAGGTAGTAAGAGGAGGTAGTTATAAAAGTTAACTTCTTTTCTTATCTAATTAATCTTAACTATAAGGAAGGTTTAACCCTTTAAGTGAATAATTTAGTAGGAGGCAGAATAACTAGGTTATATAACTAGACCTCTTCTAGCTCTTTCTAGCTTTTTCTTCTTTCTCTATAATACTATAGAGATAATAATCCCTCTTTTATATCTATAAAGTATAACTTTAAGCCTTCTTTAATACTTATTAGTTATAGCTTCTATTAGGAATCCTGATAATCCTTATATACTAACTTAGCTAAGAAAGCGTATCTTTTAGCTTCTTATAAATAAACTAGTTTCTAATAAGAGAGACTATAACTCCCCTCTATATATTAAGCCCTCTATTAACTCCTTTATAGTAAGTAGACTTACTCTTTTAGCTCTTACTTTATATATTTGCTAACCTTCTTATATAGATTATAGTATCCCTTATATAATACTTACTTAAGCTTCTAGAACCTTTCTAGCTATACTAGGAAGTAGACTTCTATATAAAAGTCCTGTTTTTAGATAACTATAAGATTATTATTTATTAGTTCTAGGAGGCTTATACTAGTTCTTACTACTAGAGCATAATAGAGAAGGAACTACTATTCTATAGGTATATTTTTATTACTTTAACAGTTATAGGCACTTTTAGACTTTAGCTAGTAAAGATAATTAATTCTAATAGATCTAAGATTAGCTATAGCTTCTATATTTAAGCTAATAGAGGTTATAATATAGTTCCTTATAATAGTTATAAGCAGTATACTTACTCTCTCTATAATAAGGCTACTAGAGCTTAGATCTATAAGCTATATTTTAAGTGTATAAGTATATCTAGTAATACTTATACTAACTATCTTTACTATAAATAAGATTCTAAGTATTTCTTTAACTCTAAGGGAAACTATAAGGCTTTTAGCTATAGTGTGGGTAATCCAGAGTAATAGAGCAGTAAATTTAAGGGGGTAGTTATCTAGTCTCAGATTAACTAGCAGACTATAGAGAGGTCTAGAGTAACTTATCTAGAGTTTAGAACTATAATAGAGTGCTATAAGACTTAGTTAAAGGAGTATAAGTCTAGGTTACTATTTATTCTTACTAGTTACTCTCTAGCTGATTTGGATATCTCTATTTCTAATAAGAGGGAGCAGGTTAAAATCCTAACTAGGGTTTAAAGGAGAAAAGCAAAAAAAAGGAAAAACTAATATAATATTCTATATATATAGTAGTCTTTGCAAACCTAAAAATATAAATTGATAAATAAAATCCTCCTTATTTAACCTCAAAATGCTTTAATATGTATATTCTATATAAATAATATAGAAAAAACTAGAAAAAAGTAGAAAAAATTATATAAAGTCTTAGTAAATTAGGTAAAATTAACTAGCTATAATAATACTTTTCTAATATAGTATAGCTACTTTAAAATATAGGTGGGAGGGTTCCTTTATTCCTAGTTTCTTTAACTATATAACTATTTATAGCTAGGGAAACTCACTAACCTAACCACTTATATAAAGCTATAGTTATATAAGAGAATAAGCATAGAGTTAATTTAAAAGTAAGAATATTATTATAAATATAAAATAGATAAATAATTGCTATAGGAGTAGAAACTAAAAAAGAGCAGACAGATAATGCAAAATAATATAATATTATACAGGGATATACTCCCTCTTAGAATGCTAAGTATAGAAGTCTAATCTGGAGCAGTAATATAAAAAATAACTAGCTAGGTATTATAGATATAGCTAAACTATTAAAGTTAAACTATAACTTAAAGACTTTCTAAGTAATAATAAGCTAGAACCTAGCACTTAAAGTGGAAGGCTATCTAGTTAAGGTAGGAGGCTATAAAGAGGGATTTTCCAAAATAAGGTATAGAATATCTAAGCAGTAATAGAGAGAAATAGAGCATACTAATTACCAGAAAGGTTATAGTATGCTTCTAATAGGTTCTATATAGTAGGATTTACTATAAGTATAGCAGTAACCTTAGTAATATAATCCTTAATATAACTATAGTGCTTAGACTAGATACTATTATTACTAGTAAGATTAGAACTATAAAGGTATAAGAGCAGACTTAAATAGTAAGCAGGATAATATAGGTATAAGTAGGCTAGCCTTAGTATTATTCCTATAGTTTATTTTAATATACTAAGCTAGGGAAATATAGTTAAGTAATTAAGGTAGAGAGTATAGTAAGGCTCCCCTTAAAAGTGTAAGCCTTACCTATTATAGATATAAAAAGGTATATTCCTTCTTAGCAGCACTAATTCTAGCAGGTTATACTATATTATCTCCTATCTTAGTATACTAACTATTTCTAATTAGATTAAATAGCTAAAGCTCTATGCAAAGTTTCTATATTGCTCTTATCTAGTTAAGAGCCTCTTTTAGAGCTTATAAATATACTACTAAGTATATAATCTGCTATGGAATATTACTATCTAGATTGCTTATTAATAGAGGGTTAGTATTATTAGAGCTAGTAAAAGGTTCCTCTACTTCTTCTTTATTACCTTTATTAGAGTAGGAATAATTATAGGTAGAGTAAATCTTATTAAGTTAGTCTATAAGGTTAAGTCTATACTAGTTAATATTCTCTAGTTTCTAAAAACCTTCTAGAACCTTAATAAACTTTTTTAGGTAGTTTCTAGTATAAGTTAACCTATAAAGGGGTTCCCCTATAAGGGTCTTAAGCTAATATAAAGCATTATTAGGAGTCTTTAAATAGATCCTAAAGGGGTCTTTCTAATAGTAGTTAAGCTTAGTATCTAAAAACTTATCTATATACTATTTAATATTAAATACTAGAATAAGATTACCTACTTCTAATTTCTAGCTATATAAGATATAGTATTTCTAGTAATTAAACCTATCTATAATGCACTTATACTGGGCTGTAATTATCTTTTATATAGTAGTATAGTTCTTATTAAGTTATTTAAAAGCTCTTATCTATATAAGGAGCTTCTCTTTAGATATTATTACCTAGTTCTATACTAGCACTCTCTAGGTTAGTGTAAATATCTTAATTAGGGTTATAGCTTTATACCTATAGAGCAGGTAGAAGAGGCTATAGCTAGTTAAGGCCCTAATAGAAGTTCTATTAGTAAATAGTATAGCTTAGAAGGATAGCTAGAAGTTCTTATTTATATTCTTTATCTAAGTAGCAAGAGTATATATAATAGTCTAGTAGCTAACTTTAATAGTGCTATTAGCATATAGGTTATATATAGCAGTGACTTTTTACTTAAGCCTATATTTGCAGTTAAATTTAATAACTATACTCTTATTCTCAGAGCCTCTATTAATAATAAGTATATTATAGAGCCTATAGTAATAAATAATATTCTCCTATATAAACTTAGTAATAAGGTGAGAGTTAGCTTATTATATCTACTAAGCCTCTACCTATCTAGTTAGGAGGTACTAGGCTTTAACTATATTCTATTTGCTAACCTTCTATATATCTAACACTATATAAGTGAATAGCAGCTCTGAGAGTACTAAGAAATAGTAAGGGTTATCTATATATCTAGGCCTATACTTCTAATAATCTTTATAAGTTTAGACTTATTTGCTAACTTATTAGTAGAGGCTATACTAGTAATACTACTCTACTAACTGTTTAATAACTATATTATATCCCCTATACCTACTCTCTTAGTATGCTTTTATAATAAGCTTAGTTTAGATCTATAAATTATCTATAACTTATTATAGGGTAGGCTTATATATACTAGAACGCATAAATAATAACTTATCTTTTAGAAAGAATTTCCCAGCCTCCTCCTTAAACTTATAGTATAGACTAGGCTTAATTCTATCTAGCTATCTTAAGATACTAAGGTAGTAGGTAATTTAGTGCAAATAGCAACTCTAGTATAAAGAGCTATCTAGTATAGTATTAGGGATATCTATAAGTCTTAGAGACTCTTATAGGATATTATTAACTTTAGTAATAAGGATCTTAGTAGAGCAAACTCTATCTCTATTTGCTTACACTTTATTAAAGAAAGAGATAGTAATTAGATCTATAAAGAAGATTTGCTTATTAATCTAGTTATTAATTTCTCCTTTAATATCTTAGTTAAGCTTATCTAATAGTTTACTAGGTTTATAAGATAATCTGTTAGCTATAGTATTCTAGCTTCTAGGTAGATACTTAACTTTAAAGTTAAATATATAAATCTATAAGATCTATTAGATAATAAGAGCTCTAGGTAGGTTAGAGGCAGTACTATTAAGCTAAGTAATAAGAGTCTTAGTATCTATTTCTAGCATAAAGTAGTAACTATAGAAATAAAAGCAAACTCGTTTAAGGGCCTTAAATATACCCCTTAACTTTTTCTTCCTAGTATTATAGTTTAGCTCTATGCTAGCCTATAAGCTACTCTTATATTTAGAGACTATATACTTACTATTAACATATTAACTGAGAATAGTGCCCTAACTGAGGCTGCTAGTATTAACTGCAAGGTAGATTTTACCTATATTAGTGCTATAGTTAAGCCTAATAAGGATAGGAGTAGAGATAAGTTAGTCTTTAAGAGTATTTATAGCTAACTATTAAGGCTAGTCCTATTTAAATAGAGTATTCTTTTTTAAGAGCACTATAAGTAGCCTAGCTATAGCTAAAAACCCCTAAACCTAAATATAATAGAATATTATAATATTAAGGAAGGATTTAAGGTTAGTGAGGTTATTATAGACCCCCTATTTTCTAATTTTAATAATCTTTAATTCCTCTAGCCTTTAGCTATTAGTACTATAAATATATCCTATAATAGTAATAGATTGCTAGGCCTACTATAATTTCTTAATAGTAATAGTATAGCTAGCTAACTTAATATTAATAAGAACCTTATTAATATTCTAGATATGCTCTAGGATATATCTATATAGTCTGGGGTAACTAGAAACTTCTTTATTATTATACTTTAAGGTAGGGCTCTTAATAGCTATATTATTAAGAAAAGCTTTATAGCAGGTTAGAATTAGATTATATAGGATTTATATTATAATCCTTATAAACTAGGCCACAGAGTTAGTAGCTCCTTAAAGCAGAATATATATTTAAAGGAGACTAATTAGTATTATAAAGGTTATAATATTATAGCTATATAGATCTAATAGAACTTAGTTATACCTAGAAAAGAAATCTAATAGTAAGAGAAGCTAGCATATTATAAAGTCTTCTAAAAACTTATTACTAGATAGAGGCAAAGCTATATTATATAGGGTAATAGCGTTAACCTTAGTTATAGAATTAATAAGATATATCTTTCTATCCTTCTTTCTAACTAGAAAGAAGAAGTTCTAGTAGGCTGTATAGCTTTACTTAAGGATACCCTTCTTTAGCCTATCTTTTAGAATTATTATTATATTACCCTCTAAGGCTTTTAGGATTAGTATACTTCTTACTTACTAGGCCTTATAAGGGATAACTCTAATTACTTATAGGAAAGCTATAGATAGATAAATAGATCTATAATACTTAAAACTCTATATAAGAGCCTTTTCTCTATTACTTAGAACTTTAGAGAGAAGCTCCTTTTCCTTTAAGTTAAGGTGGTCTACTATTACTAGGATTTTATTAAGTTATTTTACTATAAGTTACTCCCCCTTAAAAATAGTTAAAAACTTTAGCTAAATAAGGTTTATAAAGGCACTTTTTAATACTAGTATAAGGTTCTCTTTTACTTTTACTTAGACCTTTAATTTCTATTCTAGGTTTCCTTTAGGTACTAAGCTATTAGAAGGTAAGTTATTAACTAGCTAGACTTTCTTATCTTTTATCTTATATATTATATTAACCTCCCTATATATAAAGAATAGAGTATTATTATAGATATAATTAGTTCTTAGTTTATCCCAGATTCTTATTAGAACCTTTCCTAGAAAGTTTTCTCTCTAATAGAACTAATAGTATACCTAGGTATTAGCTATATTAAATCTAATCCCCTATTTTAAGTTAAATAGATTTATAAAGAGTAAGGGGTATATTCTAGTAAAAAGGAGAAGTTACTAAAGCTTTTTATTAGCTATAAACTTTAATAAGTTAGTCTTATATACTACTTACTCCTTATAATACTTCTAGATAATAAGATTAAACCTCTTAACTATATAGCTAAGAGCTCTAGTATATTTAGGTTCTCTTATATTAAGGATACTAATAGCAGTCTTCTAGTCTCTAAAAAGAGTAGCTCTGCTATATATAAGGAGATACTTAGCTATTCTAAATAATATAAGCTTAGTACTATTATATAGCTTAGTAGGGATTAGCTCTTCCTTCTACTAATAGGTTAGCTAGTTTCTATTTCTGCCTTATTTCTAGAAGAAGAGAGGTTTACTTAAAATATTAGTTAGAAGTGCTAGAACCTCCTCTACTTTATAGCTAGGTATATAATTAGAATCTATATAGTTAGCTTTCTTTCTCTTCCTCTAGTAGTAATATTTATAGGACTCCTTTAAAAAGGGTTTATAATAGTTAAAGTGCTGCTTATCTTTATAAGATTAGCACCTAGAGGTATACTCTTATAATTCTAAAATAGCTTAGATAATTGCTTCTATCCTTAGTATAATAGCCTGCTTAAGAGAGACTTTAAGTATTATATAGAAGATATTACTATTTTTATTAAATATTACTAGAACCTCCTTATCCTCTTCTAATTCTTCTTAGACTAGAAAGTTAAAACCTCCTAGCAAATTAGCTTCTACTACTAGTATTACCTCCTCTAATATATATAGGCTAGGCTAGCCTTCTAGGTTATAAAGCTATAGCTATAAACTTTTACTTAGTTATCTGTTAATTTCTATAATTACTAAGCTAGCTACTATATTAGGATTAGTAGTAGCAGCCTCTATTTTCCCTCCTCTATAGGAATTGAATAGGCTTACTAAGTATAAGAGAAGCTAGCAGGGTTAGGAAGTATAGTAGCAAAGTAACTAGTAGAATCTAAAGTATAAAATATTAAAGGAGTATAGATCTTCTAATTACTAGCTTAAAAGATACTAATTATCTAAGTTAGTAAGTATTCTAGTATTATCCTAGTATATATAATAAATAGGGCTTTAAGGATTATATTCTTAGATATCTTACTATATAGGCTAATAAAGAAGGGTATATTAGATATATAATAGCTGCTAATATAGATATCCTTAACTATAATACCCTTAAAAGTTACTATAGCTTAAGTATCTATAAAGTCTCAGACTTTAAGATATATAGGGATAATACTCTTTTATATACTATTATAGCTAATATACTTCTTAGAGATAATATTAATAGTAATACTAGTATTAATAATTCTATACTGCTCTAAGTATATAAACTAGCTAATCCTTATAATAACCTAGAAGTATAGTATAATAAAGTCTTATATAGTAAGAACTCTATACTAGTAGGTAACTATAATATAGTATAGGTGCTCTGCTAAATTATTAAGGAAAGTAACTAGTATATTAAGATTCTCTTTAGGTTAAGTGCTAGGTAGAACTATATCTGTTATATTAATACCTGCTATATTATAGAGAGGTGGTTAACTAAAAATAGAAAGTACTAGACTGCTTATAAAGGCTTAGAAACTATAAATTATATCTATAAAGGGAGAAAAGATACTAGTTAAAGAGAAAGGGGTTAGGCAGAATACTAGGTAAAAGAGAATTATATCTAAACCCTGCTCTTAGTCTAGTATAGCAGCTTTATAAAACATCTAAACTGCTATAGCCTCCTCCTTATAAACTTAGATCTAAATATAGGCCTTAATAGCACTAATCTCTGCCTATAAGAGTGCTTTATACTAGAATATAAGAGTTAGGTCTGCTTATATATTATTCTAATATCTGATTTCTTATATAAGCTAGCTACTTAATCTAGAAGCTTTTATAATATAGCTAAGTAGGTCTCTCCCTATAAGCATAAATATATCTAGCTATTAATTACTATTCTACTAGAGGTAGTTCTGGATAACTAGCTTTATATGCTTATAGACTATATTATTATAGTTATACTAGATCTAGTAAAAGAAGGATTCTAGAATAGTAACCTTCCTATCTATCTGCTTAGCTTATAGGTCTTTAGCAAGAATTTAGCCCTCTAATATTATAATAAAAGATTTAGATTAAGGGGTCTTAGTAGCTTCTAAGAGGCTATTATTAACTAGGATATTCTTATTCTTATCTATAACCTCCTTAATATAAGGCTCTAGGAGTAGAGTGGGAAAATAGGCTATATTTAGGTCTATAATATAGACCCTCTTCTTATATCTAGTAGTAGAGTAAGGTATTATATAGTAATTCTAAGTTTATAATCTAGTTATAGTATTAATACTTATATCTATAGAGAGAATAATAGTTAGAGTACTAGGGGCTAGTATACAGATATTAAGGATATTATAGGCAGTATCTAAGATTACTATGCTAGTAGGAGGGGTCTTTGCAGCTAAAGCAGGGATTAGAGGCCTTAGAGTTTCCTATATAGTATACTAGATATACTTATTAGACTGCTTATAGCTTTTAAGCTGGAACTTAACTTCCTAAAAGCTTAGAAAGTATCTATAAAGGGTAAGAATACTAGCTTCTAGCTGCTTAGTCTTATCTATACTAGCTATAAGAATTAGAAAAGAAATAATTATTAAGTTATACTAGTCTTATTAGTAGCCTTTATTAATCTCTTTATTAGAAACCTAGATATAGAGGGAACCTTATAGAGTGCTAATCTACTAGTAGCTTCTATAAAATAAGTATAGCTTTATATTAGAGAAGGCTCTAGTAGCTTTATAATTCCTAGTAAGATATTCTTTCTTACTATAAGTATAGCAGGTATTAGAGTTAATAGTTTCTATAAACCTTAGAGGTCTTAGCTAGTAGTAAGATTTAAGGCTTATAGAGTCTAAGTAACTACCTCCTCTTAGATTAAAGAGTATATAGCTATATTTTCTATATATAGAGTTATAGTTATAAGAGTTACTACTATAATAGTTATACTATAAGGGCTTCTATATAGGCTAGATATTAGATATATTAGTAGTATATATACTAACTTTATTAATAGTATAATTATATTAAGGGATATTAGAGTAGTATCTAGTTTTAATCTGCTTAATCTCTATATCTTTAAGGCAGGCAGTAAGGTTATCTACTTAGGCCTTTTAGTTAGGGATACTAGTTATCTTATCCTTTAGCTTAGCTTTTATAGATAATACTCTTAATTACTTATACTTAAATATAGTAACTAGTATACTAGCTGGAATATCCTCTCTAATACTTTATAGTTATATATATACCTATTAAGACTAAACCTATCTGGTAATTATAACCTCTATCTAAATCTAAAAGACTAAAAGGAGACTCTAGTAGTTCTTATAGAGAATCTTTAAAATATACCTTATAGTCTGTTTAGAGAAGTAGTAGAAGATAATATAGTTAATCTCTATATTAGATAGTATGGAAAGTCTTTTTTTAGCTACTCTATTTTAAAGGTTACTAATCTTAGTAAGAAACTTAGAGATATATCTAGAATTACTAATCTCTAGGCTAGAAATAAGGCTTTAAAGCTTCTTATTAAGGTCTAGATAAATATTTAGATCTATAATACTATATATCTTATAGAGGTTATTTTTAAGAGAGAGCTAATTATTATATTAAGTAGAAATACTCTTAAAGGTTTACTAATAGGCTTTAATATAGTACTAACTAACTAGAGTAATTATCTTTTCCTTATTCTAGCTATAAAGCTTAGTATAGGATAGATAATCCTTAAAGAAGTTAGAAATATTATTACTAGTAAACTTAGAGACTTCTAGACTATAAGGGATAATTAGAGTAGTAGTATGCTACTTCTATATAGCTTTAGCTAATTTCTTAATTGCTTCTATAATACTAATAGTAAATAGAGAGGCTAAGTCTCCTATAAAAGATATAGTAGTAGCCTTTATAGATATAACCTTATCTAGCTACTAGCCTAGACCTGCTCCCTATAGCTTAAGGGGAGTTATACTTTTATAGTTCTTATACTTATTATAGATATTCTTACTAGTATAGATCTAGTAACTAATCTTAGTACTTTAAAACTATAAAGGTAAAGACTTCTTAGATCTATTATTATCTATAGTAGTAGAGTAAAAAGCTTACTCCTAAATACTTTTAAATATAGCTCCTTTAAAGGGTTCTATGCTTAGAGTATAGTTCTTAGAGCTAGAAGAGTTTAAAGCAGATATACTAACTTTAAGAGCTCTTCTAGATTTCTTAGAATATTACTCAGATATAGTATAAGAAGTAGTTAATATAATTTATTATAATTTAATATTAGTATTAATACTAAAGTTTATTAATATTTAAATTATCTAATAATAAAAGAGAAGAGTTATATAGTAATTTAATCTATAATAATTAAGTAGATAGAGAGAAAAAGGGCTTTAACCTCCTTTTCTTTTTAGGTAGTAGTTATAAATTATAGGCTAGAAGTAGTTATAGCTATTATTTCTCCTATAAGTATATAGGCTCTCCTTTTTAATATAGCTAGAAGTAGTTATAGCCTCTATTCTATCTATAAGTTTATAAACTCTTTTCTATTCTTTCTTATAAGCAATATAATACTATAATTTCCTTAATTCTATAGATATTAACTATATAGTAACTAAGATAGGGTCTAAATCCTCTCAGTTAAGCTTATTAGCCTAACTAGTATTATTAATTTATTACTTTATTACTAATTATTAGGTTCTAGGTTATAGAAAGCAGATACTAGCTCTACTTTTATAAGGACTAAGGAGAAAAGAGAAAACTTTTTAATCTAGTAAAGTTTAAAGCTATTATAGCTAGATTTTCAGGGTTTTAAGTATTTCTATTTAAAAACTCTAACTATATAGCTATTATACCTAGTATTTTCTTAGATTAGATCTATAAAGAGACTTCTAAATATTATTTTATAATATCTGTTATTATTACTACTAAGTTTGCAAAGTTAATATTCTATTAAGTAGTTAGGATAATATATTATAGTTCTATATTAAATATAAGCCTATTTATATAGTATAGAAGTATACCCCTTTTAAGTATTATAGAGAAAGTCTTAAGAGAGAAGAATCTGCTTCTAGGCACTATTAAAATAGGCTAAGAACCTTAAAATAAAAATAATAAAACCACACACTCCTATATACTTATATAGGAATATTATAATATTACAGCTTTATATCTAAAGGCCCTAGAATAAAGAAAAGGATCTCTCTAAGCATAATACTCTTATTATAGATATAAACTATTAAGTAAAAGTAATAAAAGCTTCTAAATAATAATATAAACTATGGTAATACTAACTAATAATGCTCCTCTATCCTCCTCTCTGCTCTTAATAAGGTAAAAGTCCTGCTATACTATGCTGACTAATATACCTATCTGGGCACCCTCTAAACTAGGCTGTCTGCACTGCCCTGTCTCAGTATATATATAGACGTGTAATTAGCAAAAGGTTAGCTAGTAGGCAGCTACTACTAATACCTTAGAAAAAAACTCTAAGTATAATAGACTTAGACTATTAAGTAATAGTCTAATATAGTAATAGATACCTATATTTAGTATTCTAGCTCTTTCTAGTTAAGGCTTATAGCTATACTCTTATAATTTTATTGCTTCTATCTTAATTTAAGAGACTAGTGCTAGTTAGAATATCTGAAATAAATAAGTAATAGTATACTAACTGATTAGTAGTAGAGTTTAACTATAAAGAACTTTAGGTTAGCTATATAGAATATAATTAATAGAGCCTTAGCTAATATAATACTAGTTGCTTACTAAGTTCTAGAATATAAGGGAATTTGCATAGATATTATAAGGAGGAGCTAGATAAACTTAGAAAAAATATTCTAGAGAGAGTAACTATCTAAGAATATACTAGATCTTAGATATTACCCTGTATATATATAGTAATAGGTAGCTAATATAGCACCCTATTATATACTTTATATAAGGATAGTATTTTAGAAGCTCTAATCTAAGCTATAATATTCTTATAGAGGTAGTAGGAGAACCTTATAGAACAGATATAGCTATAGTAGTAGTGCTATAAAGAGCAGATAACTGCCCTTTTATAGTAACTTACTAACTATATAGTAGTTAGGAACTTATAGCGGGATTAGAATAAACTCTCTATATATAACTGCTATACTATAACTAAAGACTTTATAGTAAACTAGATTAGTAACTAGATCTAGGTAATTAAGGATAGAAACTAACTATGTGCTAGTAGTATACTAGAGTAGCAGGTCTAATAGTTATTTATAAAGATAAATTTAACCTTATAGATCTAGTAGAGATATTATAAGACTAGGTTAGAAGGGGATTTTATATAGACTAACTTTATAGTATTTGCTTGCTAATAGTATATTAACTCTAAGTTTTAGGAATAGAGGTACTATAAGAAGCTAGATATAATATATTAGAAGGAAATATAATCTCTAATATAATTCTTTGCTAAGTAGTTAGTGATATACTAGAATCTAGGTATACTAGACCTAGAAGATAGTAAGGCTAAGGCCTATACTTTATACTTCTAGTTAGCCCCTTTTCTATAAAGAGAGCTAGAGTAATAGAAGGTTAAGATTAAGAAGCTCTAAGATATAGCTATAGAAGTAAAGTAGCTATAAGAGATATATTAGTAATATAGTAGTAACCTGCTATATAGTAAAAGCAGAAAGTAATATATTAAGGAAGAGTATATACTAAGAAGGCTACTTCTAGCTAAAACTAGCTAGAAGGCTTTATAGTAGGGATCTAGCTATAAGAGTATTTAGAGAGGTTAGAGCCTAATACCTTACTAATCTGCTACTAGTAGTTTATAGAGTATAGCTCTAAATAAGCCTATATTTAGCTCTAGTATAAGACCTACTATATCTAGAGATATAGTATGTTTTAAGTATAATAAGAAGAGCTATTATAGGTAGAAGTGCTTAGAAGATAAGGTAGGTATAAATAAGATACTAGTAGTATTCTAACTCTATACTAATAAGGCTAGAGTTAATATAATTTAGATAACTAAGGAGGTTAAGAAACTTAACTTATTAGAAAACAAGTAGGCTAGGAGCTACTACTAGTAACTCTTATACCTATCCTAGAACTAGATACTCTTTCTAGAGGAGATACTATAAAGGGATAGGTAATTATTTTCTAAAACCTTATTAAAGAGAAGGTAGTTATTAATATAAACTTATATTTCTAAGTTAATATTATTAGCAGCTAACTTATTAAGTTATTATAGCTATAACTTATAGTAATAAAAGCCTCTATCTTAGAAGGGTTTAATAGGTTTTCTATATCTAGCTAAAATATATACTAGCTAACCTTCTTCTTACTTAACTTAAAGGGATAGCTGAGAAAGATATAGTAACTATTTGCTAAGGCTTTCTAGCTAGAAGGGACTAGTAATTTCCTTTTATCCTAGCTTTTTATAGGAAAAGAGGGTATTATTATTAATACTAGGATAAATATCTAGAAGTATAAGTGCTTTAGTATTACTAAACTATTAGTGTTTATATAAGAGATTATTAAGAATAGCTAGAAGGTGTTTATTATATATATTTTAAGAAATATTTTACTATATAAAATGCTCTTAGAAGTGTTAGGTGAAGATAATCCTGCTAAAAAAGAGGTTAAACTACTACTAGAGCTACTTAGTAAATAGGAGATATTTAATAAGTAGGTAGTAAAAGAATATCTAATACTAGAGGGTATGAAGTATATGATTAACCTAGTTAAAGGGAAGAAACCCCCCTATAAGCTAATCTACCTATTAAATAAGCAGTAACTTAAAGAGCTTTAGTAATATATTGCTAATAACTAAGTGATAGGCTAAATCTAACTCTTAACTAGTAAGGTAGGTATACCTATTCTATTTATTTTAAAGAAGAATAGCACTTTATACCTTTATGTGGATTATTAAGGCCTGAATAAGGTGATAATAAAGAACTAATATCTACTCTCTCTTATTAGTAAGCTATTAGATAGGCTTTAAGGAGCAAAGTAGATCTTAAAGATTAACCTTTAGGATATATATTACTATATCTATATTAAGCTAGAGGACTGCTAGAAGATAGCATTTAGAATAAGATATAGGTATTTTAAGTATATAGTTATGCTATTTAGCCTAATAAATATCCTAGTAACCTTCTAGGTATATATTTACTAAGCACTTACTAAGCTATTAGATACTTACTATATGATATATATAGATAATATTATAGTATACTCTGAGATAAGAAACTAGTATACTTAGAACCTTTACTAAGTGCTTTATAGGCTTTGCTAATAAGTACTTTATACTAAGCTTAGTAAATATAGCTTCTACTAATAGAGGGTGGAATTTCTAGATTATATTATTATATTTAAGGGTATTTTAATAGATAAGATCTATGTCTAAGCAGTTACTAAATAGAAGCTACTAAAAATATACTAGGAGATTTAGGTTTTTTTTAGATTTTATAACTTTTATTATAAGTTTATTATAGAATATTTAGATATAGTAGCTCTAATAACTACTCTTCTAAAAGGTAGTAAGAATAGTAAAAAGGGAGGTAACTTTAACTAGCTAAAGGAGGCTTAATAAGCATTTAAGAGACTTTAGCTTATTTTTTACTTAGTAACTATTCTCTAATACTAGGACCTAACCTATAAGATAAGAGTTAAGATAGATACCTCTACTAAGGCTATTACTGGCATTCTATCTTAGAATATTAATAGTTAGTAGTAACTAGTTACCTACTATTTATAGAAGCTTAGTAATATAGAGCAGTAATAGGGTATAGGCTAGCAGAAGCTCCTAGCTATTATAGAAAGTCTAGACTACTAGACTTACTATCTATAAGAAATATCTAAGAGATTTCTAGTTTTTATAAACTACTAGACACTTAAGAGTGTTATTAGTATGTTAGTATAGGATCTTTAGAAAAAACTTATTAAATAGGTATATAAGCTCTTAGTATTTAACTTTAACCTAGAATATAGGTTAGGAGTTATAAATCTAGCTAATAGTTTATCTAGGAGACTAGATTATATAGAGAGAGAGGTGAAATATAATAATATTCTCCTAACTCTAGTAAGAAAGCTAGGGCTTATTACTAACCTACTAGCAAACCTTTAATAAAAGATTACTATATTAGAAGGCAGTATAGAGACTATAAAAGCCTTTATTAATATAATATAAGTAAATAAAGTATACCCTTTTTAAATAGAAATAGATAGCTCTAGGAGTAGAGATATTTTAGTTTCTAATTAGTATAGCTCTTTAAGGTATATTAATATTTCTACTACTATAGTAGCTATAATAACCTAATACTAAAGTATAAGGGGTAATATAGAGAATGCTTAGTAAGGGGTTATTAACTAAGAGGACTTATCTAGAGCTAGGGTTACTATAGTATAATAGTATATTCTATATTAGGTTATAAGAGAGCTTATAGTGGGTAAAATAGTATATAGCTAATAACCCTCTGAGATAATAGAAAGGATTATTTATAGACTATAGGCTAATAACTTATACTACTAGATATAATTAGAGAGGGTATATAGACTAGCTAGTGATTATAGGGGTTATATAGTTAATAATAAGGGAATATTATTCTATAAGGGAAGGTTAGAAATTCTAGAGGAAGAGTTACTAAGATTTAAGATTCTTTACTAATACTATAATAACTATAGAGTGGGTTATATAGAAATAAATAAAACTACTAAGTTAATTTTAAGGAAGTTCTATTAGCTAAATCTAGCTGCTAATATATATAACTATATTATAAGTTATAATATATATTAAGGGAACTATATTTCTAAGTATAAGCCCTATAAGAAGTTATAGTTACTACTTCTACTAGTATATCTGTTCTAAGAGATTAGCTTAGACTTTATTACTAGGTTACTAATAAGCTATTAGTATAAAGGCGGTAAGTATAATACTATATTAGTTATAGTATGTAGAATAACTAAGTTTACTATATTTATTCTAACTACTAAGCAGCTAACTGCTACTAAGCTAGTGTGGATTATCTATAAATAGGTAGAATATTATTTTAGTACTCTAGAAAGTATTATTAGTAACTAAGATAAACTTCTTATAAGCTAATTTTAGGAAGAGTTTATATAAGAGAGAGCTATTAAGTGTTATCTCTCTATAGCATACTACCTCTAAACTGATAGGTAGTCTAAAAAAACCTATTAGATACTAGAGAAGTATTTATGGGCTTATACTAGTAAGTTACTATATAAATAGGCAGTATAGTTATTAGAAGCTAAGTTTATATATAATAATAGTTACTATAGCACTACTAGTATCTTACTAATAGAGGCTTTATATAGCTACTACCTATACTATATAGAGTATACTATTCTAGCAGATAGGGTTATAGTATAGGGTATATAGGAGTAGATTAAGTATATTACAAGACTCTATATAAGGGTATAGAAATAGTAGCTAAAAGTAATAGTAATATAAGCTAAGTATTATAATATGAGGTATAAGGAGCAGGCCTACTATTAGGGATAAGTTATCAGGCTATTAATAAAGAACTTCTAGTTTAAGAATAGAAAATTAGCACTAAGGTTTATTAAAGTGTCTATTACTAAGGTAGTTAGGATATAAGCTTATAGGGTTTATCTGCTAGAATAGTACTAGAGAATATATAATATTTTCTTAGTTACCCTGCTAGAGCTATAGGATAGTTACTAAGAGGATAGTAAGGGCTTACCTATATATCTAAAGCTTAAAGATAAGCTAGAAGAATAGGAGGTAGAGGAGATTATTATATAGTAAGGGGATAGTAATAATATATAGTACTTAGTTAAGTGAGCAGGATAGCTTATAGAGTATAATATATAGAAACCTATAAAGAACCTAATAAATATATAGGAGGCTATTTAGAAGTTTAATAAGCAGTCTAGAAAAGCTTATAGGAAATAGAATAACTAGCTATATAGACTTTAGTAATAGGTTACTAAAGGTTAGATATATAAAAAAGTGAAAATAAAACTAAGTTTAGAAAAGCAAAACTTTTAATTTATAAGTAGCAAACTGCTACTAACTATATAGTAGAAGAAGAGGGTATTATTCTATAGAAAAATAGGAAAAGATAGCTAATAATCTACTATAGCTAACTACTAGCTACTATAACTATAACTATAACTATAACTATAACTATAACTATTATAGGTATTATAGCTACTATTTAGTAAAAGCTTAGAGCTTCTAGTAGATTTACTATTATAGGTAGTAATACTACTAGGAGAAGGGATATAGCTAATACTACTATTACTAGTATTACTACTACCTATATTACTATTACTACTAGTATTACTATTACTACTACTACTATTATTATTACTGCTAATAGGCTAACTACCTACTATCTAAGACTTATTATTAGACTTATTAGAGACCTTAATAGCTAGCTTCTTCTTTGCTAAGCTCTTACTGCTTTCTAGACTATACTTCTTAGTTAGAGTATAGAGAAAAGAGATATATAAGACTAGGTAGGCACTAGTAATAGTAATAAAGTAGGTAGGGATATTATTTGCTATAAAAGTAGTAAAGCTCTTCTAGAGCTTATTATAAAAGGCAGGGAACTTATTAATATTATACTTATATAGGATCTTAGAGATAGGCTTTATTAAAGGGTTATTAAGTAGTTAGTTAATCTTATTAGAGAGATATATAGCTAGAATATTATTATAGATATAGGGTAGCTAGGCAGTGTTTAGTTGCTAAAGAATATTAATACTATTATAAAGAGTACTAACCTAAATTATTATTAATAGCAAATATTTAGTAAAGGAAAGGTAATAATAATTATACTTAGACTATAATATTAAGAGAAAGATACTTATAAATAGAAGAGAGCTTCTATAACTATAGCTGCTTTATATTTTAGAAGCTAGTAGTAGTAGTAGAGTTATAAATAAGCTTACTAACCTGCTTCTAAGCTACTAAGCAGTTAGTAAGTAATTATAGGAGTTAGAAATAATAATAAGGGGTAAGAGAGCCCTCCTACTAAAACAGGCTAAGAACCTTAAGATAAAAACAACAAAACCACACACTCCCACACACTTATACAGAAATATTATAATATTACAGCTTTATATCTAGAGGCCCCAGAACAAAGGAAAAGATCTTTCTAAGCATAATAACCTTATTATAGATATAATCTGTTAGGTAAAAGTGATAAAAGCTTCTAAATAATAGAATAAAACTGTGGTGATACTAACTAATAATACTCCCCTATTCTCCTCTCTGCCCTTAATAAGGTGAAAAGTCCTGCTATACTATACTAACTAATATACCTATCTGGGTACCTTCTAAACTGGGCTATCTATACTACTCTATCTTAATTATCCCCTATAGTCTTATCTTAACGCTCTATGAGGAAGACTATATATTAAAGAAAAATTATATAAATAAAAGCTACTATTTATAAAGGAAAAGGCACTTCTTATACTACTTAATTACTCCTTCTAAGTTATTATAAACCTAATTACTTCTTCCTATAGTTATACTATCCTAGTCTTCTTTATCTAGACCTATCTTCTATAAGCTTATAAGTCTTATTCTAATCTAAACCTTACTTATATTATCCCTATTTATACTAGCTAGGTAGCTATAAAAAGTGGTAACTATAGTTACTCTTAGAGATATTATCTTTAATTTATTACTAGTAGTTAACTTACTCTATAATATAGTTCTTATAGCTATTATAGGTAGGCTAAAGAATATTAGATAAAGCTAGATATAGGGGATATTCTCTAGTAATAATAGTTTAGTGTAGTACTAGAGTGAGAGGGCATAAAGGGGTTATATCTTATCTAGTATTAGGCAGTCTAGCTAGTAAAATAAAAGGGTTAGATAGGGTTAAATCTAGGTCTATAAGGCTAGAGTTATTATTACTAGGAGGTAGCAGAGTATTATAGGGACTAAAAGCTAGTAAGTCTAGGTCTATAATAGTATAAAAGCTAGCTCTGCTAGAGTAATAAGGGGTAGGTTCCCTGCTATTAGGCTTACTAATCTAGCCTTCTATATAGTATAAGGTAAAAGTCCTTATAGGAAGCCTTAGTATTTTAGGAGGTGGTAGAAAGAAGGGTGTTCTAGGTACTAGGAGCTATATCTTACTAGTATTACTATATAATTCTACTATAAGGAGGTCTATCTGGGATATCTATAAAGGTCTATTATTATAGAGTATAGGGTATTTTATAAACTTAGTAGTGATTTTTAAGATATACTAGGTAATAATTTAGAATTAATTTCTCCTTGCTACCTCTTTTATAGCTACTACTAATACTATACTATTAATAACACCCTTATAAATATAGGCTCTAACCTAATCTACTACTCTAAGGCTATATATCTATAAATCCTACTATTAGAGCTAGGATCTAACTATAGCGTTCTTTTAAAGGAGAGTGTAAACGTTAATAGGGGCTCTAAGGAGCTTATAGTACTAGAAGAGGTTCTCTATAGCCTCTATAAATAGTCTATTAGAATTTCTACTCTAAATCAGGTTAGTATAGTAAGTAGTCTCCCTTTCCTGGTTTACTACTATTATTACCTAGTAGTTACTATTATACTAAATATAAAAGATAGTAATATCTAACTAGGTGAGTAGGTTATAATAGGTATCTGTAATTAATAATATTAAGATCTAGTACCTGTTAAGAGAGGGTGCTACTCTTATTTGCTAGGTGACTTATCTTTCTAGGGTTTATATATATTTGCCTAACCTATATATATTAAACTTAGTAAGGTAATATATCTCTTCTACTTTAAGATAAGTCCCTATTACTAGTTCCCCTTAAATATTATAGAAATAAGTAAGGTAGTATTAGGTAACTAATAGAGGCTACTTAGCCTATCTTCTAGTTATATTAAACCTATAGTAGAATTAGGTTTATAAAGATAGTATAGTATTCTAACTTAACTTAATATACTAGTTAGGTGTCTCCTTTTCCTCTATTTTATTCTTTAGTGGTTCTAGATTACTAGCTAGACCTATAACTAGGGGTTCTAGGGTGCTATAAGGGTTATTAATATAAATAGGTTATCTGGGATTATTAGTATAGTAAGGGCTATAACCTAGGTAAAGGGAAGGCTTATTATTATAAAGGTTAAAGGCTCTCTCCCCTATCTATTTATTTTCTCAGTATATAGTAGTAATAATTCTATTTTAGTAGGTATAGTTCTATATAGTATTAACTATAGGGTAATTATTAATAATATCTCTTACTCTAGTATTATAGTTCTCAGGTAGACTTAGATTTAGGTCTATAAGGAGCTTAATAGGTATATTAATAGGTATAAAAGCTTCTACTACTTAAATATTAGGTGCAGATATTTTAGAGTTAAGGTTAAGTGTTTTAAGGTATCTAAGATAGAGCTATGCTAAGGTTAATCTATTTATAGATATAGAGTTAGAGACTATAGAGTTCTAAGTATAAATTATCTTCTAAATTTTCTTATTATATAGTAGAGAGGTGATCTTTTTAATATACTTAGCCCTGTTAGTAGTCCTTAATAGGGTTAGAAAGACTATACTATCTATCTCTAGATCTCTATTATAGAACTTAGAAGTGATTTAATTTATCTATATATTAAAGATTCCCTTAAAGGAAGGATTAGTCTAGTACTTAGCTAACTCTAGCTATATATAGTAGTAAAGCTACTTAAAACAGAGTATATCTAATATTTATAGCTACTTTTCTTAGAGTTAGAGTGTGTAGATAACTTTAACTAAGTATTTAAAAATAGATATTATACTATTAAGGGGCTTATAAATAGCTATTATAGACCTAATTAGTGTTTTGAGATATAATTCCACTTTCCTATTATACTAGAAGTTATTATAGAAGTAGGAAAAGCCTAAAAGTTAGTTAATAAGTAAGGTAGAATAAAAGACTACTTCCTTGCTAGTATTCTTTTTAGCTAGTAATTAGAGAATAAGTATAGTAAGCTAGCTTTTCTATATAGTAGCTCTACTATCTTTAATTCTAGTATTAGTAGAGGTATAGTATTACCTAATAAGGCTAATTTTATTAGGAAGGTTATAAGTGAGAAGTTAAAAACTAGTCTCTATATTAGAAGCTAAAGGGGAAGTCTTAGTCTAAATAGTTTCTTATAGATTAAATAAGTTAACTATAGTAACTAACCCTCCTTTATTCCCTTTAGTCTAGTCTAGTTATTAAGATCTAGCAGGTTAAGGCTATTAGAGATAAATATAGAGTTAAGCTATAGGGGTGCTAGAGTAAAGCTACTAGAGCTCTTTATATTTAAGGTTCTTATTTAGCTTAAGAGAAAATTAGAAGCAGAAAGGAAGCACCTACCTAGCTAAGTATTACTTATTAATCTTTATAGCTAGAGCATTTAAGGCTCTCTTAAAGAGAATAGAGTTAGCAGGTATAACTATAGTTTCTAAGAGCTTACTATTCTACTTATCTCTCTTCTAAGAAAACTTCTCTAAAATAGTAATAAGAAATGCTTCCTTAACCTAGATATTAGTGATCTTAGTAGGGGAACTCTTAGACAAAGATATTATTAAGGATAGGGTAAATAGAGGTAATTATAGACTTAATTAAGGCTTCTAGTAAGTAGAGAAGGTTATATAAGTGGTATAAAAGAGCAAAGATCTATAATATTATAAGAAGAGGGTTATATATAGATAAGTGTAGGTTAGAGCAGGAATTTATACTTAAATATCTATAAAGAGGGTTTAGAATATAAATTAAGTTAAGCTATAATACTAAATTAATTATTAATAGGTTAAATCTATTTATATTAAGAGGGATAAAGCAGTTATTTATATATAGGTTAAAGGGAGTAGGCTGCTAGTTACTAATTATTAACTATCTAGAATAAAGAGATAGGATAAGAATAGGTAGTAGAAGGAGGCAGTTATAAGGGTTAACTTCTTTTCTTATCTAATTAATCTTAACTATAAGAAAGGCTTAACCCTTTAAGTAAATAATTTAGTAGGAGGCGGGATAACTAGGTTATATAACTAGACCTCCTCTAGCTCTCTCTAGCTTTTTCTTCTTCTTTTATAATATAACAGAAATAGTAATCTCTCTTTTATATTTATAAAGTATAACTTTAAGCCTTCTTTAATACTTATTAGTTATAGCTTCTATTAGAAACTCTAATAATCCTTATATACTAACTTAGCTGAGAAAGTATATCTTCTAGCTTCTTATAAATAAACTAGTTTCTAATAAGAGAGACTATAACTTCCCTCTATATATTAAGCCCTCTATTAACTCCTTTATAGTAAGTAGACTTGCTCTTTTAGCTCTTACTTTATATATTTGCTAACCTTCTTATATAGGTTATAGTATCCCTTATATAGTACTTACTTAAGCTTCTAGAGCCTTTCTAGCTATACTAGGAAGTAGACTTCTATATAAAAGTTCTACCTTTAAATAACTATAAGATTGTTATTTATTAGTTCTAGGAGGCTTATACTAGTTCTTACTACTAGAGTATAATAGAAAAGGGACTACTATTCTATAGGTATATCTTTATTGCTTTAGCAGTTATAGGCACCTTTAGACTTTAGCTAGCAAAGATAATTAATTCTAATAGACTTAAAGTTAGTTATAGCTTCTATATTTAAGCTAATAGGGGTTATAATATAGTTTCTTATAGTAGTTATAAGTAGTGCGCTTACTCTCTCTATAATAAGGCTACTAGAGCTTAGATCTATAAGCTATACTTTAAGTATATAAGTATATCTAGTAATACTTATACTAACTATCTTTACTATAAATAAGATTCTAAGTGTTTCTTTAACTCTAAGAGAAACTATAAGGCTTTTAGCTATAATATAAGTAATCTAGAGTAATAGAGCAGTGAATTTGAGGGGGTGGTTACCTAGTTCTAGATTAACTAGTAAACTATAGAGAGGTCTAGAGTAACTTATCTGGGATTTAGAACTATAGTAGAGTGCTATAAAACTTAGCTAAAGAAGTATAAGTCTAGATTGCTATTTATCTTTACTAGTTACCCTCTAGCTGATTTAGATATCCCTGTTTCTAATAAGAGAGAGCAGGTTAAAATCCTAACTAGAGTTTAAAGAAGAAGGGTAGAAAAAAGAAAAAACTAATATAATATTCTGTATATATAGTGGTCTTTGCAGACCTAAAAATACAAACTAATAAATAAAATCCTCTTTATTTAACCTCAAAATACTTTAATATATATGCTCTGTGCAAAGTGATATAGGAGAAATCAGGGAAATCCAGGAAAAATTATCAGGGAAACCTAGGAAAAATCACATAAAGTCTTAGTAAATCAGGTAAAATTAACTAGCTATAATAATACTTTTCTAATATAATAGAGCATCTTAAAATATAGGTGGGAGAGTTCCTTTATTCCTAGTTTCTTTAGTAATATAACTGCTTATAGCTAGGAAAACTTACTAACCTAACTACCTATATAAGGCTGTGGTTATATAAGAGGATAAGCAAAGAGTTAATTTAAAAGCAAAAACATTATTATAAATATAAAATAGATAAATAAATACTATAGGAGTGGAAACTAAAGAAGAGCAGACAGATAATATAAAATAATATAACGTTATGCAGGGATATACCCCCCCCTTAGAATGCTAAGTATAGAAGTCTGATCTAGGGTAGTGATATAAAAAAAATAACTAGCTAGGTATTATAGATATAGCTAAAACTATTAAAGTTAAACTATAACTTAAAGACCTTTTAAGTAATAATAAGCTGGGGCCTAGTGCTTAAAGTAGGAGGCTATAAAGAGGGATCTTCTAGGATAAGGTATAAAATACCTAAACAGTAATAGAGAGAAACAGAGTATACTAATTACTAGAAAGGTTATAGTATGCTTCTAACAGGTTCTGTATAGCAGGATTTGCTATAAGTATAGCAGTAACCTTAGTAATATAATCCTTAATATAACTATAGTGCTCAGGCTAGATACTATTATTACTAGTAAGATTAGAACTATAAAGGTATAAGAGCTAACTTAAATAGTAAGTAGGATAATATAGGTATAAGTAGGCTAGCCTTAGTATTATCCCCATAGTTTGTTCTAATATACTAAGCTAGGAAAATACAGTTAAGTAATTAAGATAGAGAGCGTAGCAAGGCTTCCCTTAAGAGTGCAAGCCTTATCTATTATAAATGCAAAAAGGTATATTCCTCCTTAGCAGCACTAATTCTAGCAGGTTATACTATATTATCCCCTATCTTAGTATACTAACTATTTCTAACTAGATTAAATAGCTAAAGCTCTATGCAAAGTTTCTATATTACTCTTATCTAGTTAAGAGCCTCTTTTAGAGCCTATAAATATACTACTAAGCGTATAATCTGCTATAGGATATTACTATCTGGATTACTTATTAATAGAGGGTTAGTATTATCAGAGCTAGTAAAAGGTTTCTCTGCTTCTTTTTTATTACCTTTATTAGAGTGGGGGTAACTATAAGTGGGGTAAATCTTATTAAGTTAGTCTATAAGGTTAAGTCTATACTAGTTAATATTTTCTAGTTTCTAAAAACCTTCTAGAGCTTTAATAAACTTCTTTAAGTAGTTTCTAGTATAAGTTAACCTATAAAGGGGTTTTCCTATAAGGGTCTTAAGCTAATATAAAGCGTTATTAGAGGCCTTTAAATAGATTTTAAAGGGGCCTTTCTAATAGTAGTTAAGCTTAGTATCTAAAGACTTATCTATATACTATTTAATATTAAATACTAGGATAAGGTTACCTACTTCTAATTTCTAGCTATATAAGATATAGTGTTTCTGGTAATTAAACCCGTTTACTATATACTTATACTAGGCTGCAATTATCTTTTATATAGCAGCACAGTCCTTATTAAGCTATTTAAAAGCTCTTATCTATATAAGAAGCTCCTTTTCAGGTGTTATTACCTAGTTCTATACTAGCACTCTCTAGGTTAGTATAAATATCTTAATTAGAGTTATAGCTTTATACTTATAGAGCAGGTAGAAGAAGCTATAGCTAGTTAAGGCTCTAATAGAAGTTCTGTTAGTAAATAGTATAACTTAGAAGAATAGCTAGAAGTTCTTATCTGTATTCTTTATTTAAGTAGTAAGGGTATATATAATAGTCTAGTAGCTAACTTTAACAGTACTATTAGCATACAGGTTATATATAGTAGTAACTTTTCACTTAAGCCTATACTTATAGTTAAATTTAATAACTATACCCTTATTCTTAGGGCCTCTATTAATAATAAGTATATTATAGAGCCTATAGTAATAAATAATATCCTCCTATATAAACTTAGTAATAAGGTAAGAGTTAGCTTACTATATCTACTAAGCCTCTACTTATCCTATTAGGAGGCACTAGGCTTTAACTATATCCTATTTGCTAACCTTCTATATATCTAACACTATATAAGTAAATAGCAGCCCTAAGAGCGCTAAAAAACAGTGAGAGTTATCTATATACCTAAGCCTATACTTCTAATAATCTTTACAGGTTTAGACTTATTTACTAACTTATTAGTAGAGGCTATACTAGTAATACTGCTCTGCTAACCACTTAATAACTGTATTATATCCTCTATACCCACTCTCTTAGTATACTTTTATAATAAGCTTAGTTTAGATCTATAAATCATTTATAACTTATTATAGAGTAGGCTTATATATACTAAAATATATAAATAATAACTTATCTTTTAGGAAGAATTTCCTAGTCTCCTCCTTAAACTTATAGTATAGACTAGGCTTAATTCTATCTAGCTATTTTAAGGTATTAAGGTAGTAGGTAATTTAATATAAATAGCAATTCTAGTACAAAGAGCTATCTAGTATAGTATTAGAAATATTTATAAGTCTCAGAGACTTTTACAGAATATTATTAACTTTAGTAGTAAGGATCTTAGCAGAGCAGACTCTATCTCTATCTATCTATACTTTATTAAAGAAAGAGATAGCAATTAGATCTATAAAGAAGATTTACTTATTAATCTAGTTATTAATTTCTCCTTTAGCATCTTAGTTAAGCTTATCTAATAGTCTGCTAGGTTTATAAGATAATCTGTTAGCTATAGTATTCTAGCTTCTAGGTAGGTGTTTAACTTTAAAGTTAAATATATAAATCTATAAGATCTATTAGATAATAAGAGCTCTAGGTAGGTTAGAGGTAGCACTATTAAGCTAAGTAATAAGGATCTTAGTATCTATTTCTAGTATAAAGTAGTAACTATAGAGATAAAAGCAAACTTATTTAAGGGCCTTAAGTATACCTCTTAACTCCTTCTTTCCAGTATTATAGTTTAGCTCTATGCTAGCCTATAAGCTACTCTTATATCTGGAAACTATATACTTGCTATTAATATATTAACTAAGAATAGCACCCTAACTAAGACTGCTAGTATTAACTATAAGATAGATTTTACCTATATTAGTGCTATAGTTAAGCCTAATAAAAATAGAAGTAGAGGTAAGTTAGTTCTTAAAAGTATTTATAGCTAATTATTAAGGCTAGTTCTATTTAAATAGAGTATCCTTCTTTAAGAGTGCTATAAGTAGCCTAGCTATAGCTGAAAAACTCTAAACCTAAACCTAATAGAATATTATAATACTAAGAAAGGATCTGAGATTAGTAAGATTATTATAGACCTCCTATTTCCTAATTTTAATAATCTTTAATTCTTCTAGCTTTTAGCTATTAGTGCTATAAATATATCTTATAATAGTAATAGATTGCTAAGTCTATTATAATTTCTTAATAGTAATAGTATAGCTAGCTAACTTAATATTAATAAGAACCTTATTAATATTCTAGATATACTCTAGAATATATCTATGCAGTCTAGGATAACTAGGAACTTCTTTATTATTATACTTTGAGGTAGAACCCTTAATAGCTATATTATTAAGAAAAGCTTTATAGCAGGTTAGGATCAGGTTATATAGGATTTATATTATAACCCTTATAAACTAGGCTATAGAGTTAGTAGCTCTTTGAGGCAGAGTATATATCTAAAAGAGGCTAATTAGTATTATAAAGGTTATAATATTACAGCTATACAGATCTAGTAGGACTTAGTTATACCTAGAAAAGAAATCTAATAATAAGAGAAGCTAGCATATTATAAAGTTTTCTAAAAACTTATTACTAAATAGGGGCAAAGCTATATTATATAGGGTAATAGTATTAACCTTAGTTATAGAATTAATAAGATATATCTTCCTATCCTTCTTTCTAACTAGAAAAAAGGGGTTCTAGTAGGCTATATAGCTTTGCTTAAAGATACTCTTTTTTAGCCTATCCTTTAAGATTATTATTATATTACCCTCTAAGGCTTTTAGGATTAGTATACTTCTTACTTACTAGGCCTTATAAGAGATAACTCTAATTACTTATAGAAGAGCTATAGATAGATAAACAGATCTATAATACTTAAAACTCTATATAAGGGCTTTCTCTCTATTACTTAGAACTTTAGAGAGGAGCTCCTTCTCTTTTAGGTTAAGGTAGTCCACTATTACTAGGATCTTATTAAGTTATTCTACTATAAGTTACTCCCTCTTAGAAATAGTTAAAAACTTTAATTAGATAAGATCTATAAAGGTACTTTCTAATATAGATCTGAGATTCTCTTTTACTTTTATCCAGGCTTTTAACTTCTATTCTAGGTCTCCTTTAAGTACTAAGCTATTAGAAGGTAAGTTATTAACTAGCTAGACTTTCTTATCTTTTATCTTATATATTATATTAACCTCTCTATATATAAAGAATAGAGTATTATTATAAATATAATTAGTTCTTAGTTTATCCCAGATTCTTATTAGGACCTTTTCTAGGAGGTTCTCTTTCTAATAGAACTAATAGTATATCTAGGTGTTAGCTGTATTAAATCTAATTCCCTATTTTAAGTTAACTAGATTTATAAAGAGTAAGAGGTATATTCTAGTAGAAAGGAGAAGTTACTAAAGCTTTTTATTAGCTATAAACTTTAGTAAGTTAGTCTTATATACTACTTACTCCTTATAATACTCCCAGATAATAGGGTTAAACCTCTTAACTATATAGCTAAAAGCTCTAATATATTTAGATCCTCTTATATTAAAGATACTAATAGCAGTCTTCTAGTCTCTAAAAAGAGTAGCCCTACTATATATAAGGAAGTACTTAGCTATTCTAAATAATATAAGCTTAGTGCTATTATATAGCTTAGTAGGGATTAGCTCTTTCTTCTACTAATAGGTTAGCTAGTCTCTATCTCTGCTTTATTTCTAGAAAAAGAGAGATTTATTTAGAATATTAGTTAGAAGTACTAGAACCTCCTCTACCTTATAGCTAGATATATAGTTAGGATTTATATAGTTAGCTTCCTTCCTCTTCCTCTAGTAGTAATATCTATAGAACTCTTTTAGAAAGGGTTTATAATAGTTAAGGTGCTGCTTATCTTTACAGAATTAGTATCTAGGAGTATACCCTTATAATTCTAAAATAGCCTAGATAATTACTTCTATCCTTAATATAATAGCCTGCTTAAGGGAGACTTTAAGTACTATATAGAAGATATCACTATCTTTATTAAATATTACTAGAACCTCCTTATCCTCCTCTAATTCTTCTTAAACTGGAAAGTTAAAACCTCCTAGTAAATTAGCTTTTACTACTAGTATTACTTCTTCTAATATATATAAGCTAGACTAGCCTTCTAGGTTATAAGGCTATAGTTATAAACTCTTACTTAGTTATCTATTAATTTCTATAATTGCTAAGCTAGCTGCTATATTAGGATTAGTAGTAGTAGCCTCTATTTTCCCTCCTCTATAGAAATTAAATAGGCTTACTAAATATAAGAGAAGCTAGTAGAGTTAGAAAGTATAGTAGCAAAGTAACTAGTAGAATCTAAAGTATAAAATATTAAAGGAGTATAGATCTTCTAATTACTAGCCTAAAAGATACTAATTATCTAAGTTAGTAAGTATTCTAGTATTATCCTAGTATATATAATAAATGGAGCTCTAAGAATTATATCCTTAAATATCTTACTATATAGGCTAATAAAGAAGGGAATATTAGATATATAATAGCTACTAATATAGATATCCTTAACTATAATACCCTTAAAAGTTACTATAGCTTAAATATCTATAAAGTCTTAGACTTTAAAGTATATAGAGATAATACTCTCCTATATTCTATTATAGCTAATATACTTCTCAGAGATAATATTAATAGCAGTACTAGTATTAATAATCCTATACTGCTCTAAGTATATAGACTAGCTAATTCTTATAGTAACCTAGAAGTGTGGTATAATAAAGTCTTATATAGTAAGGACTTTATACTAGCAGGTAACTATAATATAGTATAGGCACTCTACTAAATTATTAAGGGAAGTAACTAGTATATTAAGGTCCTCCTTAGATTAAGTGCTAGGCAAAATAACATCTATTATATTAATACCTATTATATTATAGAGAGGCAGTTAACTGAAAATAGAAAGTGCTAGGCTACTTATAAAGGCTTAGAAACTGCAAATTATATCTATAAAGGGAGGAAAGATACTAGTTAAAGGGAAGGGGGTTAGATAGGATACTAGGTAAAAGAGGATTATATCTAAACCTTACTCTTAGTTTATTATAGTAGCTTTATAAAGCATCTAAACTGCTATAGCCTCCTCTTTATAAACCTAGGCTTAAATATAGGCCTTAATAGCACTAACCTCTACCTATAAGAGTGCTTTATACTAGAATATAAGAGTTAGGTCTACTTATATATTATTCTAATACCTAATTTCTTATATAAGCTAGCTGCTTAATCTAGAGGCTTTTATAATATAGCTAAGTAGGTCTCTCTCTATAAGTATAAATATATCTAGCTATTAATTACTATTTTACTAGAGGTAGTTCTAGATAACTAGCTTTATATATTTATAAACTATATTATTATAGTTATACTAAACCTAGTAAAGGAAGGATTTAGAGATAGTAACCTTTCTATTTACTTACTTAGCTTATAGGTTTTTAGCAAGGATTTAGCCCTCTAATATTATAATAAAAGATTTAAGTTAAGGGGTCTTAGTAGCTTCTAAGAGGCTATTATTAACTAGGAGGTTCTTATCCTTATCTATAACTTCTTTAATATAAGGTTCTAGGAGTAGAGTAGGAAAATAAGTTATATTTAGGTTTATAATATAAACCTTCTTTTTAGGTTTAGTAGTAGGGTAAGGTATTATATAGTAATTCTAAGTTTATAATCTAGTTATAGTATTAATACTAGTATTTATAGAGAGGATAATAGCTAGAATACTAGGAGCTAGTATATAGATATTAAGGATATTATAGGCAGTATCTGAGATTACTATACTAGTAGGAGGGGCCTTTACAGCTAAAGCAGGGATTAGGGGCCTCAGGGTTTTCTATATAGTATACTAGGTATGCTTATTAGACTATTTATAGCTTTTAAGCTGGAACTTAACTTTCTAAAAGCTTAGAAAGTGTCTATAAAGGATAAGGATACTAGCTTCTAGCTGCTTAGTCTTATCTATACTAGCTATAAGGATTAGAAAAAAAATAATTATTAGGTTATACTAGCCTTATTAGCAGCCTTTATTAATCTCTTTATTAGAAACCTAGATATAGAGGGGATCTCACAGGGTGCTAATCTACTAGCAGCTTCTATAAAATAAGTATAACTTTATATTAGAGAAGGCTCTAGCAGCTTTATAATTCCTAGTAAGATATTCTTTCTTACTATAAGTATAGCAGGTGTTAGGGTTAATAGTCTCTATAAACCTTAGAGGTCTTAGCTAGTAGTAAGATTTAAAGCTTATAGAGTCTAAGTAACTGCCTCCTCTTAGATTAAAAAGTATATAGCTATATCCTCTATATATAGAGCTATAATTATAAGAGTTACTACTATAATAGTTATACTATAAGGGCTCTTATATAGGCTAGGTATCTAATATATTAGTAGTATATATACTAACTTTATTAATAGTATAATTATATTAAGGGGTATTAGCATAATATCTAGTTCTAATCTGCTTAATCTCTATATCTTTAAGGTGGGCAGTAAGATTATCTATTTAAACCTTCTAGTTAGAGGTACTAGTTATCTTATTCTTTAACTTAGCCTTTATAGGTAATACTCTAGATTGCTTATACTTAAGTATAGTAACTAGTATACTAGCTAGAGTATCCTCTCTAATACTTTATAGTTATATATATACCTGTTAAGACTAAACCTATCTAGTAATTATAACCTCTATCTAGATCTAAGAGACTAGAAGGAGACTCTAGTAGTTCTTATAAAGGATCTTTAAAATATATCTTATAGTCTGCTTAGAGAAGTAGTAGAAGATAATATAGTTAATCTCTATATCAGATAGTATAAAAAGTCTCTTTTTAGCTGCTCTATTCTAAAAGTTACTAACCTTAGTAAGAAACTCAGAGATATACCTAGAATTACTAATTTCCAGGCTAGAAATAAGGCTTTAGAGCTTCTTATTAGAGTCTAGATAAGTATTTAGGTTTATAATACTATATATCTTATAGAGGTTATTCTTAAGAGAGAGCTAATTATTATATTAAGTAGAAATACTCTTAAAGGTTTGCTAATAGGCCTTAATATAGTGCTAGCTAACTAGAGTGATTATCTTCTCCTTATTCTAGCTATAAAGCTTAGTATAGGACAGATAATCTTTAAGGAAGTTAGAAATATTATTACTAGTAAACTTAGAGGCCTCTAAACTATAAGGGATAATTAGAGTAGTAGTATACTACTTCTATATAGCTTTAGCTAATTTCTTAATTACTTCTATAATACTAATAGTAAGTAGAGAGGCTAAGTTTTCTATAAAAGATATAGTAGTAGCCTTTATAGATATAACCTTATCTAGCTGCTAGTCTAGGCCTGCTCTCTATAGCTTAAAGGGAGCTATACCTCTATAATTCTTATACTTATTATAGATATCCTTATTAGTATAGACCTAGTAACTAATCTTAGTATTTTAGAACTATAAAGGCAAAAACTTCTTAAATCTATTATTATCTATAGTAGTAGAGCAAAGGGCTTATTCCTAAATACTTTTAAATATAGCTCCTTTAAAGGGTTCTATACCTAGAATATAGTTCTTAGAGCTAGAAAAGTTTAAAGTAGATATACTAACTTTAAGAGCTCCCCTAGATTTCTTAGAGTATTACTCAGATATAGTATAGGAAGTAGTTAATATAATTTATTATAATTTAATATTAGTATTAGTATTAAAGTTTATTAATATTTAAATTATCTAATAATAAAAGAGAAGAGTTATATAGTAATTTAATCTATAATAATTAAGTAGATAGAGAGAAAGAGGGTTTTAACCTCCTTTTCTTTCTAGGTAGTAGTTATAAATTATAGGCTAGAGGTAGTTATAGTCTCTATCCCTCCTATAAGTATATAGGCTCTCCTTCTTAATATAGCTAAAAGTGGTTATAGCCTCTATCCTATCTATAAGTTTATAGACTTTTTTCTATTCTTTCTTATAAGTAATATAATACTATAATTTCCTTAATCTTATAAATATTAACTATATAGTAACTAAGATAGGGCCTAAATCCTCTTAGTTAAGCTTATTAGCCTAACTAGTATTATTAATTTATTACTTTATTACTAATTATTAGGTTCTAGGTTATAAAAAGTAGATACTAGCTCTACTTTTATAAGGATTAAAGAGAAAAGAGAAAACTTTTTAATCTAGTAAAGTTTAAAGCTATTATAGCTAGATTTTCAGGGTTTTAAGTATTCCTATCTAAAAACTCTAACTATATAGCTATTATACCTAGTATTTTCTTAGATTAGATCTATAAAGAGACTTCTAAATATTATTTTATAATATCTATTATTATTACTACTAAGTTTATAAAGTTAATATTCTATTAAGTAGTTAGGATAATATATTATAGTTCTATATTAAATATAAGCCTATTTATATAGTATAGAAGTATACCCCTTTTAAGTATTATAGAGGAAGTTTTAAGAGAGAAGAATCTGCCTCTAGGTACTATTAAAACAGGCTAAAAACCTCAAGATAAAAATAATAAAACTATATACTCCCACACACTTATATAGAAATATTATAATATTATAGCTTTATATCTAGAAGCCCTAGAATAAAGGAAAAGATCTTTCTAAGTATAATAACCTTATTATAGATATAATCTGTTAGGTAAAAGTGATAAAAGCTTCTAAATAATAGGATAAAACTGTAGTGATACTAACTAATAATACTCCCCTATCCTCCTCTCTGCTCTTAATAAGGTGAAAAGTCCTGCTATACTATGCTAACTAATATACCTATCTAGGCACCCTCTAAACTGGGCTGTCTGCACTACCCTGTCTCACTACTCCTAGAGCTTAATCTGGTAAAATATATTCTAAGTAGTCTAAGTAGTATCCTAGAGCTTTTAAGGAACCTAAAAAGAGGTTAGAATATAATAAATAGTTAGTAATAAATTAGCAAACTTATAGCTAAATACTTCTTCTTATTAAAGTTACAGAGCAGGCACTTCTATATATAGTTACTATATATATAGTAAAGGTTAAGAATATTAAGGTATATCTTAGAGAGGTAGCTAAGATAGAAATAGCTACTATTAGTATTACTAGTTAGATTACTAGAAAGGTTCTTAGACTTATAGAGGAACTTTATAAGGACTATACCTATGCAAGTAATATAAGATATTATAGTGATTTATTAGTAAATAAATAGAAATAAAGATAAGAAGGAAAAGAAGATAGAAAAGAAAGAAATAGATAGGGATATAATAATTAAAGTAAATAATTAGTAAACTAGTAGTAAAAGAGAGCTACTAGTTAAGGGAAAGAAAAAGAAAAAAGTATAGCTAAGGGAAGAAATTTCTAAGGTTAGAGATCTTAGGAGAAGAAACCCTTTTATACTTAAGGGGTTACCTAGTAATAGGATATAATAATTATAACAGATATATATTACTAATCTGTTACCTAATAGTTAGTAACTAATTAGAAAAATTAACCTAATAGGTATATATAAATAATAGTAATAATTAGTAATAAAAATATATTACTTGCTATAGTTACCTCTATCTAGTAAAGGAAGAAATAAAGGTTATATAATATAATAGCTATTATAACTTAAACGTTATATAGCCTAACTTGCACTAACTAATTAGCTACTAAGTAGTAAAGACCACTAAAGAGCTATAAGCCCTATATAATACTTTGAGGACTAAGGCTTTAGAGAGGGGGGTAATTATAAGGGAATAAGGATTAGGTGTATATGCATAGACATATAATTAGTAAAAGGTTAGCTAGTAGGCAGCTACTACTAATATCTTAGGAAAAAACTCTGAGCATAACAGACTTAGAATATTAAGCAATAGTCTAATATAGTAACAGACACCTACATTTAGCATTCTAGCCCTTCCTAGTTAAGGCCTATAGCTATACTCTTATATTATATAGGTTTAGTGTTATAGTTAGTAAGATATTTAATAAGTTAATTTAACTAGTATAGTAACTATAGAGTTACCCCTTTAAGTTAGGTATTAAGCCTACTTAAATCCAGGCCTAATATTACTATTAGTATCTTATAACTTCTCTCTCTTTTAGGCTTTTATAATTATTTATAACTTATTAATAAAGCCTAACTAAGCAATAAATCTCTTATAAGACTGCTATAAAAAGGCTTTTATAAGTCTATTAGCTACTAGTTTAGCTAAAGAAGTATAGATAACCTTAATATACTCTTCTATAACCTCCTATTATAACTAGTAGTTATAGATATTAATATAGTAGAGTTTTATCTATAACTAAAATATCTCTTTTATAATAAGGCTTATAGCTTATAGGTTATTATACTAGATTATAACTTTTAGTATATTAGTAGCTATAGAACCTATAAATTTAGGTAGTTTATTATTTAAGAGAGAGACTTATAGAGTAATAATAAGTTAACTTATAAATAGTTCCTCCTTTACTACTTAAGAGAGAGCAAGGAGCTCTGCCTCTATAATTAATATAGTAACTATATTTTACTTATTTACCCTCTATAATATTATTCCTCTAAAAAGCTTTATTATAAAGAATTAGGAGCTCTTATAGTCTTATATATTATCTGTAAAACTAGTATCTAATATAACTTTAAGTCCTTTAGTTAATCTCTCAGAAACTCTATATTCTAGGTATAGTTTCTTTATTTATATAAGGTATTAAATAATATATTTAGTAGCATATTAGTAATAAGGTCTAGGGTTTTAGTTAAAACAGATAAATCTGCTAACTATAAATAAAATATCAGGTCTTATTATTACTATAGTATATAGCAGTAATCCTACTTTTTACTAGTATCTTATAATATTAGCCTTTATTACCTCTCCTTTATAGGATAGGAGTTCTTCTTATACTATTAGGGTTTTATAGTCTCTTATTAATTTGCTATCTAGGAGTTTTAATAGCTTCTTAAAGAAGAATAACTATAAGAGCTATAATTTATATCTATATTAATCTTAAATAATCTTAATTCCTAGAAACCACTAAATATCCTTCCCTCCTTTAAGGTAGTATTATAGTTAGAGTTTACTAATTAGCTATCTTACCTTAATCTCTTTAGAAGGGGGATATATAAATATATAGTTATTAATATAGAAGAAGAATAGGATCTTATTATTATACTAGTAGCAGTTTTTACTAGCTACTTACTTAAACCTACTTACTATAAAACCTATTTCTAGATATTATTACTATAGGAGTAGTAAACAGTAAAGTCTATAGAGGGCTTTAAGTAACTTTAAAATATATCTACTCTTCTAATACTCTAGCACTATCTCTATATAGACTTCTTTATTAAAATCAGTATAAATAAAAGTATTAACTATATTATATTATAGGAGGTTTATATTAAACTAGTTTATAACTATAATAAGGGTTCTAAAAGATATACTAGCTAAGGTAGTAGTATAAATATCCCTTAGATTATAAGGCTATTAATCTCCTCTAATAATAAGTCTTACTTTAACTTTAATAAGTTTTCTATACTTATCTAGCTTATAGATATATATCTAGTAGCAGCTAAAAACTTTATAACCTTATACTATTATATTAGACACTTTAACCTATAAATTTAATAGTTTATAACTATTTAGATATAATTTTTTAGCTTCTCTAAACTTATCCTCTAATAGGTAACTAGCCAGTTAGCTATAAGATAAGAGTAATAATAGTAAATCCCTCTAGTAGGTTCCTTTTAGATACCTCTTTAATCTATTCTTAGTAGAATTATTTAATACTATTAGACTAAGTAGGAAGCTCCTAGCTTTAAGGCTTAATACCTAGTTATACTCCTTACTAGCTCTAAATTAGCTAGACTATAAGCATAAATAGAGGTTATCTTACTACTTAATTAATTTACTTAGCTTTATACTAGCTAGAAATACTACTTTATAGGAGATTTTTAAATTAATTCTAAATTTCTCAGATTTAGCAGTAATAACTCCTCTTCCCTTTACTTTAAGATCTCCTATTACTTAGAAGAATAATAAGAATAGAGATTAAGGTAAAGTGATAAGTTAGAACTAAGCTTAGAAGTATTTAAACTTATCTTATAGCTAGAACTTAGTTAGTATATTAATCTTATCTATCTCTATTAGATCTATTAGTAGTAACTATTTAGCTTCTTTATTATTCTTAGTATTATCTGGGTTTAGTATCTATTATAGCTTTATTAACTTAATAATATTATTATAGTAGTTATATATTTCCTCCTAGATTATCTCCTAGAAGTTATCCTTCTACTTATTAATATTACTACTAAATTTTATACTTTTATTAAATCTAATATCCCTTATAGTAATAACTTCTCACTTTACTAGATACTAAACTTAGTAGGAGTTTAATAAAGCATAGCTAATAAAATATCTAATCTAAGTCTTAGAGTTAAAGCACTAAAAGCAGTTTTTATAAAGTTAAGCTTATATAGTTAAGGTAAATACTTTATAGCTATATTATTATAGGTAGGAGATATCTAGTATAGTAGTATTACTCTTTATAGACTAGTATAGAAGTTTATATAGAGTCTTCTAACCTCTTAACTATAATAGAGTATAGTTATATATATAGGTTACTACTATATAAATCTCTAGCTATAAGTAAGGTAAGAGTTTTAATAATAAATAAAGATATCTAGCCTTTATCTTTATAACTACTATAATCCTCTCTCCTCTCCTATTTTAAGCTTATATATTTAGCACTAACAGTTTAATTCTAATACCTATTATTTAGATAAGGCTCTCTACCTCTAAATACTTTAGAATTTTATTATTATATTTAAAAGCCTTAATTATAACTTTTAACTCCCTTTTAACTGAGTTAATAAATTAGGTAAATACCTTTATTAGAGTTCTAGTTAAGTAGTCTTTAAGGTAGTAGTCCTAGATATAACCTAATAGTTAGTCTATAAAGAGCAAGAGGGTTATAAAGCCTCTATATCCTTATTTAAATAAGTAAAAGTCTAGAACTATTTGTCTTCCTAGTATTAAGGTTATAATAGACTCTCTAGGTATTTATTATACTTATTAGATTATCTTTCTAAGGCTATATATATTATAGTCTACTATTATTAGGAGTATTCTACCTTTCACTCTTATACTATATATTACTGCCTTAAAATAGCATATTATAGCCTCTCCTATATAGCTAAGTTAAAAGTACTAGTTACTATAGGTGCTCTTTCTTAGCTTTCTTCTTATTAAAGTAGTATAAGTATTATATTATAAGGAGATTAGAATAGTATTATTATAGAACACTACTTAAAGCTTCTTTAGTATATACTTAAGAATATATTAATTATAGATATTAAGTACTTTAGCTATAAATATATTATCTTATTATTAAAAGTAGTAGTTATCTGGTCTATTATTCTAGTAGATACTCTTCTTCTTTAAGTATCTATAAGATATAAGATTACTTACTATAGTATTATAGTAAATAGTATTAGAGAGATATAGTATTACTAGATAACCTTTAAGTTTAATAATATTTATTATTATAGATCTATAACTTTTAATTAGTATTAGTTTAGATCCTATAAGGATAAAATCTTTATTATAAGCACTATATAGGGTCTTAAAGTATTTAAGGTTATTTAGGATATAAACTATTAAGTCTAAATCTAAAAGTACTAATTTAGATAACTTATAAATATAAGTTATAGTAAATACTATCTTCTTAACTTCTACTTTTCCTCTATATTACTTTAAGAGTTATTAATCCTTTATAGAGATCTTTAAATAGTTAATCTTATCTACTAATTCTCTCTTATATTACTCCTTTATAAGGTTAGTAACTATCTTACTTAGAGTCTAGTTATTAGATATCTTATTAGTAAAAATATACTAGCACTTTAATAGATAATAAGAACCTATATATATCTAATACTTATTAACTCCCTTTTTATACTTATTCTGTTAATTATTAGACTCTTTATTAGGTTATCTCTTTTTTAACTTACTTTAAGATTAAGAAATCTTTACTAGATAGATTAGAAGGTTAGTTATTATTAGTCTAAAAGCTCTACCCTTTATAATATATAACTTTAAAGCTATAGTATTAACTATTTCTAGAACTTTACCTTATATACTTTTAATAAGATTATTAAGCTTTAAAGTTCTATTATTAGCCTCCTTTCTATAAGTTAACTTATATATTATAGCTTATAAAGAGAGAGGGGTTTAGCAGATAGTATAGATAAAGTTATTAAACTATTCTAACTTCTTACTACCCTCTACTATATTAACTACTCTTAGTTTAGATATAGCTAACTTATACTTATTAATCTACTTAGTAGTAAACTTCTAAGTTATAATCTTTTTTTTATAAAAAACTTAAAGGACTTCTATATAGATTACTCTTACTATTTTAAGTTACTAGATATTATTAATTCTAGCTCTTACCTTTAAGTAGATAATAGTATCTATAATAGAGTTTTAAAGTATAAAGTAGGTTAATTAGTACTTAGAGTTAACTATCTCTTAAATATAGTCTTTAAATTAAACTATAATCTTATATAAGTCCTTAATATTCTTTATCTTATTTTTATATATTAATAGCTATATTATATATATATATTAGTCTTATCTTATTAAGTTATTAAAGGACTATACTAGCTTAGATCCTATTAGTATTACTTATTCTAACTCTAGCTAGGCTATACTAGATACTAGAATAGATAATCCTCCTATTCTAGTATTCTAGATATTAGCTGCTAGAAAGTTAGCCTTTTAGAGGTAGTTTTAAAGCTTTAGCTTCTTTAAAATAGTATTTAAAATAATATTAAGATTCTCTTTTTCTATATCTTCTAGGTTAATATACTCCTATAATTCTATTACCTAGAGTCTATACTAGATTTAATTCTATTATAGAAGCTAATTAGCTAGACTATTAAGTATAGATAAGAAGCTAGAAGCTATAGTAGTACTAATAGTAGAGAGTTTGCTATAAACTTATATATTAATAATATAGGGATAAATTTAATACTATAGATTTATCTAGATAGCTTTAATTAGTATTATATATAATATTTAAACTATTAATTATTAAATTATATAGTATAGAGTATAAAAATAATAATATATTAAGTGTGTAGCTATCTGGAAATCTCTGTGCATAGATCCACGCATTATTTACACCTAAAAGTGGCTAATATCTATGTCACGCTATTGTGCTATAGTTGCTGCTGCTTTTGCGCGCACTTGGCGCGTCACTGCGTACGCCAAGGGGTCGATTTGACAGTTTTCATTTATTATTCGGCGTGGAAAAGACCCCGCTCTTTTCGGACATAAAGGTTACCAAACATACTAAGAAAAGATGACCACACTGGCCCCCGGTCTCCTCTCGGCTGCCCAATAAAGATGAAGAGATGAAGACGACTCTCCCGTCACTTCTGGGTTGGAGGGGCAAGGGGAGAGTGAGTGTATTCCTGCTTGGCACCGGCACCTGCACCTGCAACTGCCTGCACCAGTTCTTGCGCCTGCGCCTCTGGGGCCACAGACCAAGTCCACAGACCACTCCCTCCTTCCACTTGACCACCCTTAATACGAGTCTTGTTTTTCTGCTCTTCCCGCTTGTTCCACGTCCGCCCTCCAAAAAAACCTACCTACCTTATCCCAACTCATCCCATCCATCGCTTCACTTTAGGTTGATTAAAACCATTCACTCGCTATCTGCTTTCCTAGTGTTCTCGCCTGATCTCTTCCTCTCGTTCTCCTTGCATCACATTAACTATTCCAAACTCCCGCGACGATCCATTTTTATCCGGTTCCTTTTCGGTCGCTTCCGTAAAAGGTACTCACCTCACTCGCCTCACCCCTACGAATTTTCCGCGAACCCGTCCGTGCCGGTCTCCTATTTTTGTACCCACCGGTTCAGGGCAAGAACTTCCCGAAATTCCAGACGAGCCAACTTTGCCACGACTTGTCTCTGTTCCCGTCAACGTTCTTGGGAAGTCGAATCCGATTATCCCGTGATAACTTCAGGTTTTGAGAGATAGAGAAACCTGGTATCAGCAGGAAGATCGGAAAGATATAGCTGTCTCCGATCTTGCGACTTTTCCATCCATCATCCTACCGAGCTTTACCGACCTCCATATTCAAAATGCGATCCATGCGGCTTCTTCAGGTCCTCATGGTCGCCTCTGTTGCGCAGGCATCATGGTTCAACTTTCACAAGGAGGAGGCTCGCGACGAGCTCTTGAAGAGACAATCAGGAACCTCAGCCGCCCCCGCCGAGACGACGACTTCAGCAGCAGCCGTGACTACTACGACTTCCGCCGCCGCCGTCACCACCACCACCACCACAACATCAGCAGCTCCTGCGACTACCACCTCTGCTTCTGCCGCCGTCACCACCCCTACGCCAGTGGCCAGTCCCAGCGCGACCACTCCCGCTGCCTCAACCACCACCCCCGCCGCGACGAGCGAGTCTACCACCCTGAGGACCAGCACCACCTCAGCCGCCAACAATCAGGACACAACGACCGGCGGCGAGGCTTCCTCCACCCCGTCCACCACCGCGCAGCCCGTTACCTCCACTATCAGGACTGTTATCACGACGACCAACTCCGAAGGCGTTGCTACTTCCTTCACCTCAGAGTCTACCGTCACGAGCACCCCCGGTCTTAACGAGTCCAACTCTGGCGACTCTTCTTCGGGCATGTCCCCCCAGACTCGTAACACTGTCATTGGAGTTGTCGTCGGTGTTGGTGGTGCCATCGTCCTGGGCGCCCTCGGCTTCGTTGCCTGGAGAATCTGGGGCAAGAAGAAGCAGGCGGAGGAGAACGACGGTCTGATGGAGTACAACAACCAGTATGGCAACGACGCAAAGGTCGAGGCCGGCAGCTCCGCGGGTACTGGTACTGCCCGGACTCCTTTCCAGTCTACTCTCGAGAGTTACCACGCACCGAGTCAAGTCAACGCGTCGTCCAACTTCTAAAGCGGGAGGCGTGTCCCAGTACAGCATTTCATGATTATTTCTTGCAGAAGAAAGCGTTGATTCCCCACGGCCTCTTGCCTAGAAAGGCACACCACTCTACGAATTATTCTTACACCCTCAATACGTTGCGGCCGGCACAATGACCGGCCATGCGGAGTTTTCGAGCCACCCAAGCATTGTTACTACGGCAGGCATGGTTGCATTTTCGCGCCGAGTCTTAGGACTAATGGATAGAGAATCATGTACATAGAGCAGCAGCGATTTCTCCCTTCTTCGTCGACCGGCCTTCAGGATGAGCAATGGCAAATCGTCGCCAACTACCTTAGGTTTCACCCGAGTCGCATATCGAGACAGGGCACTGTTGCGCCAGCAGAGATGGACGAAACCAGAGACGGCAGGTCTGCTGGGCCTTATTTTACTACGTCCGCAGGCTTGTACTTACGGTCATATACAACTTTAATACCAACATCACCAAAATTACGGGATCAAAAACACACATCTTTTACACTATTATTACCATGACATCAATGACGAGATCTCGTGAGACGGAGGAAGCTAACGGATGGGGCGATGAGACAGAGTTCAACTGATCCCTTGCCAAACTCTATATCGCCCTTCGTCCAACATTCATCCCCGGTATGATCGACTGTCATTGAAATCTGCCATCTGATGAACGTGGCCCGCGGCAGGATCGTCCTTTTCCTTTTTGCCGGGAACCCACAGGCCTATTTCTTTCCCGTCTGGGCATGCGCCGTCACGTGGTTGGCTCGAGTGTCGATTGGCTCGTCGCGCGTATCAGTCGTGTTTCGGGTTGCGGTGGCGGTGTTGCATCCCAGCTTTTTTGTGGGCGCTTTGGGAGCGTATCGCGCGTTTCAGGTTCCTCCTTCCCGGATGTGTGCGTGCTGGTGGTGCTGGCTGCGCCGTTAGAACACTCTTTTGCACACTTCCTCGAGGAGAACGTTATTCGACGTTTTAAAGGATCGGGACAGCTTTGGTGAGAGAAAGTCAATTTTAGTCGACACACCACCATCGATTGCTGCGTGTTCATGTTTCTGGCTTGTAGGCTTTTTTACCAAACGAGCGCTGCGTCGCTTTTGTAGTACCGTAAACCTGCGCTTCGTTGACGACGCAAACGAGAGAGGCTGAACCTCGACAGCCGGTTTTTTTTTTAATTTTGTTTTTTATTCTAATCTGACGACGGACGACGAATCCCGACCGATGCACTTTTGAAGGAAGAGAAGGCGACGGACACACACCCACGGAACGAAGAAGGTTCACGATAGCCGACTTCTACCGCACTCTTTACCCCGCAAACCATTACCACACAAAATCCCACGACCGCACTACACACCACACATACACACACAACGACGATGCGGACGACAACAGGTCACGTCTTGTCGGCGGCGCTGCTGGTGCTCTCGGGAGCTGGGGCCGGCGCGAGGGCACTCGACATCAGCGACGAGTTGCAGATGGGGTGGAAGATGGGGTTGTTGCCGAGGCAGGCTTCGCAGAATCTGCAGACTTTTACGGGGGCTCTGGGGGGTGTTCAGGCTTCTGCGGTAGGTGGTTTTCTTTTGTTCTTGTTAGGGAGGTCCTGCCGGAGACGGGTGAGGCTTTGTGAAGAAGTCATTCTACATCTCGAGAGAGGTTGGGCTTGCGGCTGTTCCGGTGAAGCTGGAATCCGGACGGGCTGAGGAATGCGCAGGGCTGTTGGCTGACCTGTCACGACAGATTACCAAGTCGAATAACCCCGATCGACCGTTTGAAGTCGACGGAGACACTTTTGTAAGTTTGCTCACTGCGAAGGACGGAGGAGACATGGGAAACGCTGACGTTGAAGTACCAGCCCGACTACTCGACCGCCGCGGGTAGAGCGTGCGATAATCAGAAGAACAAGTGCTCGCAGGCGGCGAACAACGGACCCACGAAATTCGATGTTCAAAAGTGCGACGAGCAAGCTAGTGAGTGGTGTCATCCAGCGCACGACGCGGTCTTTGGGTACTGTTATGGGATCGTAGCTGACATTTTTTGGTGGGCTAGCTGAGTGCAAATCCGCAAGCGAATCAACGAAGAAGCAGAGCTTCGGCGAGGCGGTGTTTGCGGGCTCGGATGGCAACTTTGACATCTTTTGCGACCCTTAAGCTAGACGGGTGAGCGTGATTGCCCTGGGCGATTCGGTGGATTTGCGCGGCTATATCAATGTGTCGTCGCCTGGTGTTATTGTACGGCGTGTGTGTATATATGGGATGGCTGCTTGTGTTACGCAGGACTCGGAAGCGAGAAAAAGCAAGCTGCTTTTCAGAGGATATGAGGAAAGAGAGGAAGGGAGGAGGAGGCTAAGAGAGAGGTGGGATTTCCAAAGTTTGGGCCACTTCTTGTTTTTGGGCGTTTCTATTCAAGAATCCTCGCGGTTGAGAGGTTGATATCCGGCGGTGCCCGGCAGACGGGTGTATGGCTTTCTTTGACAAACAGTGTCATGGAGATGAATTCTCTCGTCCTAGGTTGGATTCATAATGAGACGTTTCTATATTGATTTGATGATCTGCAACTCAAGAAAGGGACGAGGTTGACCACAGGTCTCAACCATCGAAGCCGCATGTGCGGTGATGGGGATTTGGTGGAGATCAGAGGAGACGTCTCCCGCCTCGCCTTCTCCCGGCCTTTTGACGGCAACAGTGGAAATGGGTGTCAATGAAAGGTGAAGGTTCATGAACGGAACCACTTGGTCACGTTTTGGTAAATGCTCTGGTCCGCTCTGACTTGATCTGTGTGGACAAGGAAACGACTGCCAAACTTCTGGGCCATATTCGTTTTCATCATTGTGAAACGCCAGGAATAACGCTGCTGGAATGTTTTTGCCCCAAGCTCCTCCCTTCAGGCTTCCGCCCCCGATTTCTGGTTTCGACGCGTCTTTTAATATTGGGAAACCGCGTTTGCTGCAAGACAAAACATGTGTGAGATGGGAAAACTCCTCAACCAGAATGTTCTTCTGGAAGAAAACGTACGGCGGATTTTTTGGAAATGGGCCATTTGTATATGTGCGCCCTACATATGACAGCGGCAAAGATAGGATATGGGAATTTGGCAGTTGGAATTCTGGATGAAGGAGCTATCAACTGAAGATGGGTTGGTCCGCGATGTCTCGAAATATCTAAACCTAGAATGAATATTGAGATTAAGGCGAGGATGTGTGGGCTTTGATCGCTTTTGCATCTCTGGGGTTTGGGCTGTTTGAAACCGCATGCACATTGGACCACGCGTGTAATTGAAGCGCTTGATGAATTTTGGATCTAAACCTGCATGTGGCTTGCTTTTGGGGTTGAGGGGCAGTAAGGTCTTAAGGGAGCGAGCCTTCTTCTCTCTCTGAAATTCGTGATGCGGCTCTGGCGTCGTTGTATGGGCCTCAAACTAAGTTAAAGGTCCTAGGAACCCAGAGAAATATATCAATATCTAATTCATCATGCAGTTGGAGCTGGTCGTATCCTCGCTTCAGCGAGCTATTTTGTCCGTGTTAGCAGGCTCTACCTGTGTACCTAAGGTAGGCAGGCACCTAGGTAGGTCGAGAAGCTAGAAGCTGGAAGCTAATAGCCACGATTTCAGGATCAGGCAGGCCGAGACGGCACCTCCAAAATCTCAGATGCCGGAGAGGCGGTCGCTCTGCCTTATGCACACGTGCAATTCAAGACCCATGGCCGTAATCCAGCGTCGCGGCCCGTCATCGAGCCATTGGCAAATACGATGTCGTCTAGGAATTCAAGCAGCGGGGCATTTATTCGGCGGAAATCACCCATAGCTTCAAAGTGATGCAAAGTAAGGGAGGCGATTCCCGGGGGAAAAGGCCATGTGTTAAAAGGTACGTCGACTTACGCTGAGATTTACCTCTTCACGTAAGTATCTGTCATCAGAGCCGACAGACGAGATTGGCTGGTCATACCTAGCTCGGCGCCGCGGTCTAGCGGGGATGCTCATTAAAACCAATCTGGGCCGTTGGCGTTCTTCTGGCCTGTCCCTGGCTTGCCCCGGTCCATCCCATTCGAAGGAAGGCAGGGTCCCCGGTTCGCTACTTCCCCCGAATTCCCTCCTTCGTCATGTGCTTCCAAGCCAGCCAGCTCAGGTCCCTCCAATCGCCAACGGAAGAATGAACTCTTGAGAAGGAAAAAAAGTGTCATTGGTGCCAGCTGTCTCTTGTGCTTGGGTGTCTCCCAGCAAGCGGGTGGCGGTCGATTGCTGTTCCCAGCACAAACCAACCTCCAGCGAATGCGCATGTGCAGGTGCAGATGAGAGCAACTCAGCCAATCTCCTGGTGCCACTGGTACTGATGGGCCCCGTCAAAACGACTCGGAGAGTTCCACGCAGTCCGTCCCATCATTCCATGCCTTTCCTCCGCAAACCCACGCCGGCGCAGATTGACGGTTCCATGTATCTATGCCGTGCTGGACGGAATTGCATACCGACCCAGCTACCTTCAGTTTGGCTGATGAGAAGAAAAAAAGAAAAAGAGGTGCTACAGTAGTCTACCGTAGTTGGGTTGCAGACAAGCAAGTGTTATTTCTGTACGGCTACCCGAAGCCCGTTCATTTTTAGCTCTGAGCTGCACCGTTCTCGGGTCTGGTTCCTGTTCCTGTTCCTGTACCATACCTATCTCGTCTGTGCATGTACCTGAGCTCGGATTTCTGCCCATCCAGTACCTCCATGTCACTGCAGCTTCAACCTCTCGCAGAACATCGAAACGAAGTTACTTGGCCTCGCCTTGCCTTGCCTGCAGCAGCATCGCCTTATCCCGTCCCGTCCAGTGAGTCCTCTTACTTTCTTTTCACCTCCCTCCCGACACCTCGCGTCGTAATCCTCTCTTCTTCCCTCCTTCTCCAGTCCCTCCTCAACCCCCAGCCCGACGACCTGTCAAACCATCAAGATCATTTCCCATCGTCAACCTTGAGCTGTGATCCCGATGCGTCCGGTACCTGCGAGACGCCGCAGCCCTGCTTATTCTGCATTCATGTCACTCCTTATTCGATAAAACCCCCCTAGTCGGTTTTCTGCAACGAACATCCCGTTCATTAATCCCTGAACCGGGGTGCCAACCTGTGCAAATAATACTGCACCCTTTTTTTCTCCTTTTTTTTTGGCCCTACCGCTTCCGCCCGGGAGAGAAATACGCGTCGCGACCAAAAAACCACTGGGCCCCCAAATATACACACAGCGAGTCCCCAATCACACGGGCCTTCTCTCCTCCACCCCCTTATTCCTGTCAACAATCTCGCCAGCACCCGTCCGTTCGCTTCTTTTCTCGCGGCCTGCTTTTTGCTTTGTGTGCGTGCCGTTACGAACGAGGGCTGTTAGACAAAGGGTCCTCGACGCGAAGACAGAGACTTGGCTGCAGACGACTCAATCGTCTGCGCTGATCTCGCCGTGGTAAGTCAACCTACATTGCCTGCATTCCAGTCCTCCACCGGTACCTGGATTGCGCGCGACGCAGGACGCCACACTGACCTTCCCTCCTCATCCACACAGAGTCCCACGAAGACGTATCCTCAACAGAAACCGACAATCTCTCCTCCTGCTGCATCAGCACAGGAAGGCATTGGCCATCGCCAGCCATCGTCCCCGACGTCCCCGGCCCTTTCGACTGCCTCTACTGCCGCCGACGGCGAGGACCTCGGGTCCTCCCCCGTTCTGCCTCCGCTTCGCGCCCCTCGGCTGCCCGACCGAGCCCGCGATATTTTGCGGAATAATCAACCGGAAGAAGAGTACGTGACTGCAAGTTGGGGCTCGCCTTACTCGACCGAAGAGACCGAGAACCTTCGACGCCAGAGCTTCGGCAGCGACGAATCCGACGGCTCGCCAATAATCCACCACTTGGCTATTGATACCCCCTTTCTTCGCCCTCCTCCGTCATTGTTCCTCGGCCGCAGCTCTGACGACAACACTGTTGGAGACGACGAGGACACCAACGAGCCCGAACCTTTCCTCAGCGCAGCCCAAGTCCTCGCGAATCGTGCTCGAAGACCAGCGCGACGACTCACCGAAGACTGGATTCGCCAGCACACAACGGGCGAAAACTCAGAAAGCCGTCACTGGCTCAGCGACGGAAGCGAGCACTCTTCACTGAGCGGCTCAGGATCTGCAGACGAAGCTTGGCACGAGAGAGACTCGTCGCGAACTCCGAAAGCGAGCCCACGCGTCGCCCGCGACCCGCATTTGGCGCCGCGCCATCCCCGTACCCGGTCCAGCGCCGAGACCCTCAGGCCGGAGGACGTGACACCGACACGACCCGCAAACATGGAGAGCCCCGAGCTTTCAAAGGCCGAAACGGCCCGCAGTTCTTCAGATCTTCCCCTTCCGTCAACCCCCCGGAGGAGCGCTAGCGCCGCAACCGGTGAGGCGACGGCGAAGACACCGATAACACCAATGAGAAGCGCGTCCGCAAGAGTTACGATTCAAGAACCGACCAGGACGCCCCGGGTGAAGAAGAAGGTTCCGTGGAAGGGTAAGAATATTATGGTTCTTCTTCCCAAAGACGATGAACGAGGACGCCCCGGCCAAGCACCTAAGCCTCTCAACCAAAGTGAAGTCGAGGGAATGTTTAGAGAGTGGCAGGATCTCGGCTACGACATCAGTGGCTTCGATTTGGACGCAGCTGCTGGCACCTACCAGGAGCCTTCCGACTACTCTCAGAGTCGAAATGGATGGCCTTCATTCGAAGACATGGCTCGAGAGCGCGCGGAGCGTGTCTATAAGGTCACATTGCCCGACTTGAATGCTTGGAAGAACTACGTGAATGAGCTTAACGAAGCCAAATTGCGAGCTCTTGGAGTGTCCTTTGGCGATGACGATCCGCCGGCTCCGGCGATCTCTCCTGCAGTATCGCAACCTAGCCGACAGGCTTCTGCGCAATACCCGCCTCTGCCCTTCTCTCCCCCACTGCCTGCGTCCTCAGCTTCCAGCAACCACGCGGGCTACCCTTTCCCGTCGCAGTTTATGCCCGGTCGATCCTCTCACACACACAGCCCAAGCATTGCATCGCCTGTTGGATTCGGAAGCCATCCGGCCAAGTACAACGCTCGACAATCCATTTCAGTCCCCATGGGCCATTCGCCATTCCAGCTCGCAAATCAACCGTCGCCTTTGGGCTGGGGCCAGCACAGAACAGACTCACCATCGATGCTCAACGGAATTCTTTCGCCAGTCTCACCGTTCACCCCCGAGGGGTTCGCGCCCACTGGCAGCCCTGCATTCAACGCCCATCAGCGACATCAATCTTTGCAATACCCCATGCTTCCCCATCAGTTCATGCAGCAACAGCAGCAACAACCGGCAAGAGCATCCCCTCGTCTGCAAGAGGTGCGCGAGGATGAAGAGGAGGAAGCTTACGAAGAGCCCGCGAAGCCGTCCGAGTCTGCGCAGAAGAACAGCGATGACTTACAAGCTGAGATTGACGAGGCCGAATACCACCTCGAGGAGCAGATGCGCAACGAGCTTGAGCACGAGGATTACAGCCCACATAATGAAGAGGCTGTAGGGGAACAGTTCGCAAACATCCCAGACGAGGTACAGACACCTTTTGAGGAGATACCTTTGAACCACACCCAGGAGCAGTCTGTCCATTTCCCGTCGGAATTCGTACCCCAGGCATTCCAGCCTCAAGAATTCATGCCCCAAGAATTCATGCCCCAAGAGTTTATACCTCGAGAGTTTATTCCCCGGGAGCTTCAGCCTCAAGAATTCGCCAAGCAAGTCGGTGATGGCCCTGTGCTTCACCACCCGCGTCCTCACAGCCGTGGCCACTCACTGTCTCAGAACTTCTTCTCCCACCACGACGAGAACCGCCCAAGAAACGACAGCTTTTCTGGTTGGCATGACGTTAACTCACAACGAATCGACGAGGCTGCTGAAGTCGAGACAAACCCCAGCAACCTCGGCACCCCTGTTCAGGACTTCAACCTCACAACTCTGTTGCAACAGCACCAGCGATCGTTCTCTACACAGAGTAACCCATGGAACGACATGTCTTCAGCTGACAGCAGCTCTGGCCAGCAACGAAGAGGTAGTCATGCTAGCAAGCCCTCGCTCTCTGGACTCAACGTCAAGGCCCCCGAGTTCAAGTTCAATCCTGGCCACGAATCGAAGACGAGCTTCACGTTTGGTGCTGGTGCCAACACTTCTTTCCAGCCTACCGTTTTTCAAGCTGGGTCCTTCGCGCCATCTGTCACCTCACCGTCAGCAAACTCTTTCGGTGCAGGGTCCACCTCGTCTAAGATTAATGCTGCCGCCCCTGTATTCTCCCCTGGCCAGAGCGATTTTAGCTTTTCGGCTTCTGGTCCTAAGTTTCGACCGGATGCACCCGCCTTCACACCCTTCGGAGCTGTTTCGGATTCACTTGCTAGCCCTACGTCGGGTAGCGAGAGCATTGGAAACCGCAGCTCGATTTTTGGCAACATTGATCTGAACCTTTCTGATGCTGCTAAGCCAGCGAAGAAGTCAAAGGCTATTCCTATTGTTCGTCCTAGCAGCAGCGATCAGAAGAAGTCAGATGAAGATGCAGTGAACGAAGACGCTGACGGTCGTCCACTGAATGGACCTGCCAAGAGGGCGAAGGCATTTCGAGGAGATGGAGATGATGTCCCCCTATTTGCCGAACCGTCACCCGAACCCACTTCGATGCAGTCTTTGCAGCCTGCGTCAAAAAAGGAAGAATTGGATGCTTCTGAGCACAAGTCAGGCGATGATCAGGCACCGACGCCGGCCGACACTACCATGTCTTCAACTGTAGCTTCCGAGCAACCTACCGACTCCAAGGCCGTCACTGCCACCAGCCCTTCCGACACTTCCTCCGATCAACAGCAGAACAACTGGGCACCCTTCGAATTCGACTCCAAGGACGAGCTCCAGAACTTTGACGAGGCTCGGCCCTTCGGCATCGATTCTTACAAGAAGGGTCACAACAAGTCTCTCTCCGCCACTGCGAGAGCCTTCTTTCCCGGCGGCGGCTGGAATGTGGCAGCGCCGAAGTCAGAGTCCGAAGAAGAGGAGGACGACCGCGATAGAGAAGACACCATCGAGCCTTTTGTTCCCAGCATCGAGGCTGCTGCTCCATCGCCTCCTCGAGAGCCTTCTCCCCTCGCGCCCTCACCGCCGCCGCCGAAGATTGCCGCTCCTAAAGGGCTCGGCGCTTCTCGGTTCGCCAGCCCGCCAAAGGCCGAGCTGCCTAAGGCTAAGGGCCTCGCGGCTTCTCGGTTCGCCGCATCTCCCTCGCCTGCTCCTGAGCCCGAGTACGAGGAAGGAGAAATTCCCGAAGACTACGTCGTGTCTGATGCTGAGGAGGAGTATGTAGATGAGGCCCATGTTGCTCCTGCCTACACCTTTGGCGGCCAAGACGTCGCCGAGTCTGTCGAGGACAGTCATGAACCGACGTTTGAGGAGATTGATGCCATCATGGATCACCTCAACCAGAACGACCCTACCCTTGGCGTCAACAGGTCGAACATTGATCTACGATACCACGAAGGCAGCCCGAACCGGAATGTTCAGGTCACTCACACATCGCCTTACCGTTTGCAGCCGGCGGCTCAGTACCACAGTGGTACTTCAAGCCCTACTCGCCAGTACCATGGCCTTCCCGGAGATTCTACTCTGCCTTCTACCGAACTCGAGGATCCTTTCGTTGATCCACCTTTGAGCGCTCAGCTGAGTGCTCAGTCATTCGATGCCCCCATTACTAATCTCAACGTCGGCAGCGCCGAGCAGAGTGACTGGGAGGGAACTTTCAGCGACGAGGAGCAAGCCAAGCTCGAGCAGCGCGTACAATTTTTCGACGGCCGTGTCAACGAGCAAGTCAGCCATCTGTTGGCCACGCGCCTTGCCCCTATCGAGAAGGCTCTGCTCTCTATCCAGCAGTCTCTTCGCGGTGGCTCACGTAGAACATCTTCGTCCGTTTGTCGTAGCGTCTCCGCAGAGATCCAGCACAGCGACGCCGATGATGAAGACGAGGAGCCAGTGCCGCGTCGCTCGCTCAGCCCTCGCCGTGACAGACGGATGGAGCATATTCGCGCTGCCGTTCTCGATGCCTTTGCTGTGCACCAGCGCAACATCCCTACTCCCGCTGCTCCCGCCGCAGCCTCTGCTCCTGCTCCCGACGACACCAGCACCGCAGTCCTTCGCGCTTTGGAGGAGATGAGAGAGCAGTTCGGGGCATCCATGCGCCTGGATTTCCGTGGCGAGGACCTACGCAATATTGTCGAGGAGGCTGTCGAGAAGCGCATGCCAACCCCGTCTCAGCTGCCACCCGCTGAACGCGATTCCGACGAGGCTGTCAACAACAAGCTCAGCGAGCTCCAAGCCAAGATCATGGACCTTGAGGAGCGTCTTTACAACGAGCAGACCAAGGTTGAGAAGGAGGTCACTGAGCGTCGCGGTGCCGAGGATCTTGCGGCGGAGCTCGAGCGCAAGCTGCAGGCTGCCGAGACTCGTGTCGAGGTCGAGATCATGAACCGCAGTATTTTTGATAATCGCATCGGTGATCTCGAACACAAACTCCGAGATCAGGAGGAGCGGGCCCAGCAAGAGCTCGACGGCCGTCGCACCGCCGAAGACAGACTCTCCGAGGTCCAACGGCTGCTTCGAATTGCCACCGAGGAGGAGAATCGTCTACGCGAGGAGACTGAGGAACGTGATCACAAGATCAAGGCATTTGAGCAGAGCTCTTTTAACCACATGATGCAAATGGCTCTTATGGAGGCAGCGCAAACGAATGCCACACAGGCACAGACTGAACTCACCAACAAGATCAATCACATGGAGGATGAGCTCCGCACTGCTACTCACGAAGCCAGCCGCTGGAGATCTGAGGCCGAGCGCGTCATCGAGACTGCTCGCCGCCAGCGGATCGATCTCAACGACACCGTCAACGAGAACAAGCAGCTGCAGAAGTTCCTCGACACCCTTGGCACTCAGCTGCAAGAGAATGAGCGCGTCAGGGAAAGCTGGCGTGCCAAGTTTGTCTCCCTTCAGGAGGACATGGCTCAAGCTGCTCGTGACATCACTGAGGAGAACGCTCGCCGCACTAAGCGAGAGCAAGCTCTCGTTGCGCGTCAAGAGGTTCTCGACGCCAAGCTTCAGGCCGAGGCTCGTACCCGCGAGCGAATCGAGACCGAGCTTGAGCGCCTTGAGAGCGGCGAACGACAGGGCATGCGCGCCGTCAACGAATGCAAGCGTCTCGAGGGCATCCTGGGTGAGATGAAGTCCCAAAACCACAAGCTTCACCAGACTGCTCTGCAATACAAACGCGAGTTCGAGGAGGCCAGAGAGTCTGGCGCTAGCGAGGTCCAGCGTACTCGCCTCGCTATGCAGCACGAGATTGACCAAGCCAACCACCACGTCAACGTCGTTCGCGAAGAACTCGAGGAGCAAATCGCTAAACTCAGGGTCGACAATGATCAGCTCACCATGGATATGGAGACTTCAAAGGCTCAGTCTGAAATGATGGCCGAGGCTGCCCAGAGCACTGAGGCTCAGACGATTGAGGAAATGAAGCGCAAGCACCAGAACGAAATCGAAGACATTCAGGCCCGCTGGGAACAACAGCTGAACAACGCTGTCGAGGATGCCCAGAAGACCGAACAGCACCTCCTTGAGCGTCTCAGCCTCTCTACTTCAAAGACTGAGCACCTTCAAGATCGCGTTGCTCACTTGGAAGAGAAGGTTGAGATTGCCCGAGAAGCTGCCCGCGCCGCCGTCCAGGCTGCCAAGTCAGCTGGTGTCGAGCCAACACAGCCTATCGCTGTCATTCAACCCAAAGCTGCTGCTACCGTCGCCGTTACCGCCAAGTCGATGGAGCTGCCAGAGAAGATTTCCCCGCAGGCTCTGCGCGAGTCCATCATGGTCTTGCAAGAGCAGCTCCAGGCTCGCGAACAGCGCATTGAGGAGCTTGAGTCTACCGTCGACAAGCTGGATCCCGAGGCGCCGGCCAAGATCACCAAACGCGACGACGAGATTACCTGGCTGCGCGAGCTTCTCGCCGTCAGACACGGAGACCTGCAAGATATCATCCAGGCCCTCTCCGCTCAGGACTTCGACAAGGAGGCGGTTAAGGACGCCGCCATTCGCCTCAAGGCCAACTTGCAGATGGAGGAACAGGAGCGTGAGCGTGCGATGAATGGCGGTTCGGCCATCAAACTGCCCAATATCGCCCAGTCTCTGAGAGAGGCCGCGACACCACGCGTTGCACAAGCCGTCGGCCCCTTGGCGGCTGCTTGGGGTAACTGGCGCAAGTCTCAGGCGCCTTCGTCCAGGGCGGCGGCTGCTGCTGCTCGTCCTTCGTCGTCGAGATCTGCCTTCAACAGCAACCACACGCCATCCAGACCTACCCCCTCGGCATCATTCAACAACAACTTGCTCGGCGGATTGCTCACACCTCCTGCCTCTGGCCTCCGCCAGATGCCTCCAACACATGCCGAGGAGCCCCAGCCAACGGCGTTCCAAACTACTGGCCGCCGCTACACGGCTCAGCAACTTCAAGCACAGGCCCGCGGACCATCCGTATCCAACGGACAATCTGGGCTGATGTCTCAAAAGAGCCCGCCTCTTAGTCGCCCATCTAGCCGGCAACAACCCATGACACCGCCCATGATGCGCTCGAGTGCCTACGATTCGGACGCTCATCCTGGCGACTTTGATGACCACGACTTCTTCGAGGATTAAGGAGTACCAACCAAGTCGGATTTCGTGGAAACATGGAGGATTTCCTTTGTCTTTCGCACTACAGTCGATCTTTCTCTCACGCAGCATGCTTTTGAGCCCAAGACTGGACACACTAGAATGATGATACCCCCTTTTTCGCAAGACTACTATTACACATCCCGCTGAGGTATCAGAGGACTTTCCTCAGATACGCACACATACCAACCCACACTCAGATGATGGATACACAACCCTTTCTTCTCTTCTCCTGGGCATGAGGGATATCTTGCTGTTTGGGGATTTTGAGGAAGGGGGTTTTGAAGCTAATTTTCCTTTGTAAAGATTTCCCGACGCGTAGCGGGGGAAACAATGACGATGAATGGGAGGATGGATGGGTTTACAAGAGGAGGGAGGGCCTTGTTGGTCGCTCGCTTTTCTTACGCTTGTTTCTGCTTTGCACCAATGCGCAACTACAACTACAACTACCACACAAGTCGTATATAGTAATAATTTGCTCGCCCTACTTGGCTTATAGCTCAATAGAGATTGATGATCCTCTCACTAAAGGCTTTGATTGCCGTCGAGTGACGTTTCGAACTTTGATAGCCCAACCGTGAACACCAACAATATCAGTAGGAAAACTCGGCGAAGAGGGTATCGTCAAAGGCCACATTTCTAGATTTCTAGATGTTGTTGGCTTCGTCACAACGTGAAGAAACGCAGGATTACGGTTTCTTAAGTAGGATCTGCTGGATAGATGATTGGGCAAACGGTTGCGAATCAGCTGTTGCTGAGTATTTCCGCCAAGTCCGGCTAGGTGTGCCACCTCAACGGATTGAAATGAGGCTCTGGCAAGCAGCATTGAGGGAAGGCGGCAAGTTTTGTGATGTGTCAGAAGGGACAGACACGGACGGGCTCCCTATGCCGCCTTTGCACCACTGGCCTTCTTCTTTTTTTTGCCTCAGCTCACTCAACACTCTGAACCCTTCCTCGGACATTCGTGAAACGGGAGCGTCGTGGTGGCACCAGCCAGATTCGGTAGCGGCTTGGGGCTGACTGCGGGCAGCCAGGTCGCTGAGACACAACACACTTTCGAACGTTGACCTTGGTGCGCAGGAGACTGAGCTAGAGTCTGGAATGCGCAGAAGCGCAGTTCCGGCCCGGGGAAGGAAAGCATTTTAGCCTAGGCAGTGAGCAGGCAGAGGGGACTTTTCTGGAAAGTGCAGTTTTGGTCCAATGGAGGAAGATCCGGAGCCTCATCAGGAGGGAAATTTCCCTAAATAATTGGCTGCCTAGGTACTCAGTCGAGAAGCGCATGTGTACCCACACGTTTGACTCATTGTCATGCAGAAAGTAGTCGAGGCGTAGAGCAGTATCACCTTGGCGACACCGAAGAATACATGTCTTGGGAGGGCTGTTGCAGCCTCATCAACCTTGGACAATTTTATTACCTAGGTACGTAAGTACCTAGATAGGGTGAGGTGGACAAAGGGATGTAGGCAGGCACCTCCACGGCAGTGTCTCGGCGTGGATTCGTACCTTCCGCAGGGTCTCATCAACATCTTGCCAACCTGGGAAGTGACGAGGTGCTTGGCCCGGATCCTTGTATGGTAATTACACTCTGTAAAATTCCAGCGGTTGCTGTAGTGCCAAACAAGTAAAACACGCGCCCCAATTAACGCGTCGCGCGCTTTCCTTTCGCAGCATGACATCAATTAAAGGCAGCGGCGATAAGATAAGCATCCCGGTCTCTACCTTAACAGCACCCCCCAAAGGCCCGAGGCACCTTCGCCACAGACCTTCCAGGTTCTTTTTTTCGTTGTTGCTGTCGCATTCACGAGAACCATATCTACGTCCACCTTTGGTCGACTGAGACTGGCACCTGTAAGGCAGGCTTGGATCTTACGGCGCCTTCCTGCTATTGTCGGAGCTCTCCTTTCGCTCTTTCCGTCATTCAAGTCTCCGTCTTCGTCCGTCTCTGTCGTTCACCCCTCCTTCCCGTCCGCCCCGGTCCCTTCCCTCCGTGAAGGTATCTTTCCACAGACATCCACGGCAAGCCACACCTGTGACCTCAGGCAAGGACGACGACGCCCGGCACCGCTTGGGATACTTCCTGGAAGCCGCAGGTATCTATATCTTCTTGCCATTCCACAGCCTGCAGCGGAACCTCAACTTTTTTTTTCTTTTCCAACCAACAGATGTTGCAGCTCCGCGCCACACACCAACTCAGACGCCCGCCTCCTGCAGGTCGCCTCATTTAACACCACACCCACCCGCCAAACACCACCCGCCCTTGAGCGACGGCCACGGCCACCGAAAACGTACAAAAATGGCCGACAGCCCGGACGCTGCTGACGGCGGCGACGGCAAGGCTGCTGTCCGAGCACTCGCCGAAGAACTCCTCGGACTGGAAGAAGAATCACAACTCGCGCAGGCCATCGCCATTTCGATCGACGATACGCCGGGCGACCCTCAAGTGAACGCCGCGGCCAGGAAGAGAGCTTGGGACGAGGCCAAGGCTGCGCAGAAGAAGGTCGAGGATAAGAAGCGCCAGAAACAGCAGTTGGAGCACCGGATCTTGGCCAAGAAGAACGGTCGTAAGTCGAACGGCACGGGTGCCTCGCGCGGCGGCAATATGGAGCTCTACGATGATTGGGGTCAAGGTATGCCGGTTTCTCGTTTTTGTTTCGGTCTGCTTGCGGACACGTCTTCGAAGATCGCGCTGGTTGCCTATGGGGGAGCAGGCAGATGTCTCGAGACGGCGTCTACTTGCTTGGCATCATTCTTCAAACATTTCCCACCCCTTCTTTCTTAGCATTCATCTCTTCGCTTTCCTACTTTTCCCTCTTTCTTGGAACCGCCATCTTCCCCAGCCTCGGTGGACCTTGCATATCACGGACAATCTCGACAACGAACTAACAAATGGCAGCGTTGTCGCACAGGCCGTCTCCGGCAGCCAGCTCGTCAAATACTTATGGCGCGTCTAGAACGCCGGGTGGCATGTCCTTCGCCAGCTCGTCCCAGCCTTACATGAACAATGGCTATCAGGGAATGCCCTCTTTGGGTAACTCGGGTCGCATGACGCCTACGAATAACAAGAGATCACATGGAGCCACTCTACTCGACGTATCTAGCCCTGGCCGAAGCAAGTCTCAGCGCATCGACGACGTATCTGACGTCATCGACCTTACGGGGTGAGTTTTCAGATCCACTTTGCGTTATGCGACAGAAAGCAAAGACGGACAGGATGGAAGCAGTCGAAGGCTTGCAGCAATAATTCTGACCAGAAGCAGGGACGATGACGAGATCCATGAGTCGATCTCGCGCTCAAGACAAAGGCAGCCTCAGCCTCAATCCAGCCGACATTCTGCCTCTACGGGCTGGTTAAGTGGTCCTATGGGCAACTCGTCTTCTGTGGTGTCGTATGGCTCTGGATTCAGTTCGTTTGGGGTCGATGAAAACTTCTGTGACCCCTCTCATCCGAACGGCTTTTTCGGACTGGGCGCCTTCCCCAATCGAAACGGCTTCTCGGGTCATTCGTTGAACGCCCCTCTCGGCTACGAATTCGGAGACTTTGGCATGGATGAAATGAACTTCATGCCTGGAAGGTTTCCGTCGGATGAGGAGGATGACGGCCCTCTGCAAGGGCTCACGCCTGCCAGCCAGGTGCAGCGTCCTCTCAGCACCGCTGAAGTGATTAATAGAACTAGGAACTTCAACTTCATGGATCTGACTGATGGCTCTGGGAACCCGCTGGATGCTCGTGTTGCATCGATTATGCAAGACATCCACGACGATCCCCGCAAGTCTCGTGAAGAGGTTGAGGCGCTCTTGAGAAACGTGCACGCCGGCGTGGAGATTCCAGAGGAGGATCGCGAAGGAACGCCGGAAGCGATGAGATATCCTCTGTATGCTCATCAGAGGGTCGCTCTGACGTGGATGAAGCGTCAGGAGAAGGGCACCAACAAGGGAGGTATTCTTGCGGATGACATGGGCTTGGGGAAGACGATCTCCGTCCTGGCGCTCATGGTGGCCAACAAGGCACCTGCTAACACCTCACCAAAGGTATGGATCGATCAATCCCTTCCAGATGACACGCTGTCCTGACTCAACCCGACAGACAACCCTTATTGTAGCGCCCTTTTCCCTCATTCGCCAATGGGAAGACGAGATCAAGAAGAAGCTCAAACAGAACCACGCCCTCTCGGTTTACGTCTACCACAACACGCAGAAGATTAAGGCAACGGAACTTATGAAGTACGATGTCGTTCTGACCACCTACGGGACTCTAGTTGCCGACAAGAAGAAGCTGGCAGCGTGGTGGAAAGACCTCGGTGGACGACAGTCCAACACCAAAACCGATCAGAGCCTTGCCAATGCGGTCTCCTTCTTCCATCCCAACTACTCGATGTTCTATCGCGTGGTACTAGACGAGAGCCAGATGATCAAGAACAGGAAGACATTGGCTGCTACAGCTGCTTCTGCGTTGCAAAGCAAGTATCGTTGGTGTTTGTCTGGAACTCCCATGATGAACGGCGTTGACGAACTTTACTCGCTGTACGATTTCCTCAAGATCAAGCCATACTGCGATTGGAATAAGTTTCGATCGGCATTCGGTGTGCTCTTTGGGAAGAAGGGAGACCCCAAGGCTCAGGCGATGCGGAACCTGCAGGTCCTCCTCAAGGCAACACTGTTGCGGCGAACCAAGACCTCTGAGATCGACGGCAAGCCCATTTTGCAGCTGCCAGAGAAGACCGAAGAAATTGTCTATGCCGAATTGGACGAAGACGAGCGCAAGTTCTACACAGATTTGGAGACAAAGTCGCAAGTGCAGATCAATAAGTACCTCCGGAAGGGTACCTTGGGCAAGCACTACTCCCACGTGCTTGTACTTCTGCTTCGACTGCGTCAGTCCTGCTGCCATCCTCATTTGCTCCTCGACTCAGACGAAGCGGTTCCCGAGGTGGATGACCAGATGCTGGAGCGGGTGAAGACTCTCACAGCTTCCGTGATTGCGCGGCTGACCGAAAAGTCTCGTGCACTCGAAGATGCCACTGCTATTGACCAAGGCTCGTTCGAGTGCCCAATTTGCTACGATATGATGCCCGATCCTACCATCCCTCTTCCCTGCGGACATGAGCTCTGTGCAAGCTGTCTGAAGCAGCACGTCGACAATGCCAAACGCGACAACATCCGGGATGGCGAGGACAATGGGCAAGTTAAGTGCGCTGTATGCAGAGGCCCGCTGGATCCGCAGAACATCATCACGTTTTCAGCTTTCAAGAAGGTTCACATGCCTGAAGAAACCAGCGGTAGCTCTGGCGAGGACGACGACAACGAGGGTTCTGTTTGGAGCAGCGATGATGACGATGGCGATGAGAAGGGCGATCTCAAGGGCTTCGTCGTTCCTGACGACGTCTACAACAACATTAGTGATGACGAGCACGAGTCGTCGCCTGCCACCCCGCCGCCAAAGCCCAAGGTGACAACGGTGGCCAAGAAGAAGCAGAAGAAGACCTCATCTCCCAGCAAGGAACAGAAGAAGAGATTGAAGAAGATCAAAGGCTCGATGTTGCATTCCCTTCGCAAGGATGCCAAGAAGAACGCCGCTGCTTGGCGTGATTACACCAGGTACCTCAGTCACCACTGGCTGAGCTCTGCCAAGGCGAGAGCATGCATGGACCTTCTTCGCAGGATTCAAGCCACCGATGAGAAGACGATTGTCTTTTCTCAGTGGACCATGCAGCTTGATCTGTTGGAGGTGGCCATCAAGAAGGAGAACCTTAACATCAGGCACTGCCGCTACACGGGCGAGATGTCCATGTCACAGCGCGATGATTGCGCTTTCAAATTCCAAACGGATCCCTCGATGAAGGTCATGTTTGTCTCTTTGCGCGCCGGCAACGCAGGTCTTAACCTCGTCGCGGCCTCAAACGTCGTCATCATGGATCCGTTCTGGAACCCCTACATTGAGATGCAGGCGGTGGACCGAGCTCATCGAATTGGCCAGCAGAAGCCTGTCAAGGTCTACCGCATTCTCACGCAACAGACTGTGGAGGACCGTATTGTTCAGCTCCAGGAGAAGAAGCGAGCAACCGTCGACGCTGCTTTGGACGAGCGAGAGGGCGCCAAGTTGGCTGGCCTCAGCATGACGGAACTGCGCTTCTTGTTCAACCTCTGAGGCAAGAAAGAACCTGCCCGGTACCTTACTTCTGTTCACTCGATTGTCCGACAACCACAATCGATTTTTACCCATGGTGTGTCACTTCTCAGGTTTTTTTTTTTTTCTTTTTCTGATACGGTATTTGGAGTCCCAGGAAAACAGGGACAGTGCATGTGTATGGAAGGTACTCGGGGAGGATTCATGATCATCCACGACTTTATTCATCATTTGCATTATTGCATGGGCAAGGAAAATGGCATGGACACGGGATACAGCAGACGCTTCACAGCGGGATACCACGTAGATCCGATAGAGATCAATGCATTAGCTGACGAGACAATTCGAACGCCTTGTAGAGTTGATGTCACCGTGATGCGTCCGCCGAGCCATACAGTCCTTCTCAAAGGTCTCGCGTGGTAGCGTGAAATGAGGCAAAGCACGATAACAACATCGACGGCTGCCGCAAGACCTAGCCGTTATAAAACTTTGAATGTTTGAATCGCTTCTACGGGATGGCCGTCTGACACCTGAGCAGGCCAACCAGGTATCATTAACTACAGACACAGCTTCCCGTGCCCACTTGTTCGTTTTTGCTTCAATGCAATAGTGCGACCTAGGACGTCGTCGCTGCAAAGCGAGGCAAACTTTGCTGTGTCGAATTGTTCACTGCAATCGTAGGTCCTTCAGCGTCGCAGGAAAGGGGAGGTCCATTCTCCAGGTGGACCGAGTTTTTGATAGGAGGCATCACTCGGGCCAGGGCATCTCGTATCGTGGAAGGATAACCTCCTAGATCTCCTTGGATTGCACGACGCCGGCGACGATGTCGCTGATGCCGGTAGAAAAATGGATTGGCCTAGCGCCACCGGCTGACCATTCCCAACGCTTGATTCGAGACTGGTCGTGGGCGCGCCAGGCCGCGTCAAGGCGGAGAGTTGGCCGGTCGTTGGCGTCGTCGATGACGTTGAAGCGGATCTCGTGGCTCTCGGTGTCCACGTCGCGAATGGCGTTGCCGCGGACGGATTTGATCCACTCCGGGCGGGTTGGTTCCGCGGAGGTTGATTCGGGTGGTGGGATAAGGGACATGGCGAAATCGGTCAGGGCGTGTTCGGCGGCGCTGGCGAGGTAGAGCTTTACGGCGGAGAGGTCTGGGTAGGAGTCGCGGGAGGGCGGGTAGGATGTTTGTAAGGAGTTGGGGACTGGATCGGTGCCTGGGGGCTCGGGCGTGTTGGGGAGGAGCTGGATCTGGAATTGGGTTGTCGTTAGGGGAAGGAGGAAAGTGCGGCCGCGGATCTGGAGGCGAGAAGTCGGGGTTAAAGTCAGCTCGATCTGGAAGTCTGCTGGTGAGGTCGTGATTGCGTTGGCGAGGGCTTGGGAGGCGCTGGGGCGGATGGAAGAGCCGCCGGAGCTGTTTCGTAGGTCGGCTGTAGGGAATGGTGGTGTGCTGAGGGAGAAGGTGGCGGCTTCGACTCCGGATTGACGGAGAATGCTGGTGAGGTCGCCTACGAAGCCGGTCGCATCCTGTATCGAGCGGTCGTGGAGCATCTTGGCGACGATGGGACGGAGGAGGTGGTATTGGTTTTGTGTCTGGTTACGGCGTTGATGAGGCGGTGTTGGACGTAAGCGTTGGAGTTCGTTTAGACGGTGAGCATGACTGAGAAAGATGTGTAGGCCGAGATGTGTTGCCTCGGCGACTTTGTTGTCGGGATGGTCGCTGACGGTGTTGGCGACGTCCTCGAGAGTCTCTAGCTCTAGAGTCAGGCTCGGTCCTGATGAGGGTGTGAATGTGATGGCGGAGCTGCTTGCGAGGACGCCGTAGGAGGCAAGCGAGTGGGCTTCGCGGTGTAGCTCTTGCCAAAGTTCCTGTGCAAAGATGGTGTTCCTCGCTTCGAGGACACGATCTTGTAGCAGAGCTGTGTCCGGGACGGAAACGCCACTAGCAAGGCGGCCAGTCGTCTCGCCTGACCTGCTCACGGTGACGCTGAGACGTTGGCAGCCCGAGCCGACCCTACCGTGCTTGAGCAGTGCTGAGCCATCATCGCCTCGCTGTAAGGGGGCGAGACTATTATTCCTGAAGTCGGGCGATGCTTTGAAATGTCAGTTTTGACACAAAGACGAGCAGGCAATTCGCTCACCTTCTGAGAAACCAAATCTGACGCCGAGCGTCTGCCTCTCCGCTGGCAGCTTACACATTGACCACCCAGCCTGGTGTACAGCCAGGATCTCACCCCAATATTTCTCCTCGCGCTCGATCTCCTTGCTCAGGTGGCTGGCCGCCTTGTCTGCCGACTCTTTCGTGGTGTTGATGTCGAGCAAGGCCCATCCTAGCGAGATGTCCTGGTTATCTTTGGCCTTTTCGGCATCGCGCTGCTTCTGCTCTTCATTGTCCTCACGCTTAGCGATTCCCAGAGTGCCGATGCCAGTCCACTCTCGTAATTGCTGAGACAGGGTAACGCCAGCTTGGGCGGGGCTTTCCTTCGAGAGAAGTAACGAGATGAAGTCGAGGGTCATGAGCGCGGTGTTGTGAGCGACACTGTGACATCGTTCATTAGTAGGGATCTCGTGAACGGGAAGGATGGGTAACCGTACTCGATATTCTTCAATACCTCCATCCGAGCGGCATTCGCGTCCGCCGGCTCCTCCTCGTCCTGGTTTCCGTCGGCCATGGCCGTGTCCTCCTCCTCTTCCTTTACACCGGAAACTTCATTTTTGCGATCTTCAATTTCCTGCTTTAGACTCTCTTCTGTGACGTTGCGGAAGCCTCGTTCTGCTTGTACGCGTGCGATGAACTCGCCCAGGCTCTTGGGCCTGCGACCGCCCGTCGGGGTCGGCTGGAGGGAGGAGAAGGGCATTGAACTGCCCGACACCATGATGAAAGGACTGCCAATTTCTCGAGCCTGGAGAGTCGCTGCGGTGCCCGGATTACTTCGGAAGAGGTCAGGATGGGCGTGTGGGATGTGCCTGCATGTTGCGAAGGAAGGTTTGCAGTTGGTGAGGCTGTGGTGCAAGGCTGGACTTCAAGGTTGGAAGTCGCTCCAGATTGGCTGAAGCGACAGAGCTCCATAAAACTTTTGGCCAATCACTGGTGCTCCCTTCTGGTCAGGCTGACTTCACACCGACCCTCACCGAGAACAGGCGGATTAGATTCAACCGAAATTGTCACTTGCGCTGTGAGGTGACGTGACATGATTAAGGATGGGATGCATCTCAAGGAAATCAAGATTACTGGAAGTCATCACCAGCTCAAGGTCAAGGAGTGGGCAATGGCGCGAAGTTGTGATGGAAGTCGGCGAGACTGTGGAACATTACGAGTATGCGGCGAACGCTGGAAAATAGGTGTCATGACTTGTGGTTGCACCTCACCGAAGAAACAGAGAAGTCGGACGACCTGTCATTTGATCTTGTCGTCGCGAGTTGAATGTTCGCTTTCATTTCGGAGGGTTATCCCTGCATCCCTACCAGCGGCTTGCTCTCCACCGTTGCTAGCATGTCTCTTGATCGATCACGGGATTGGACGATGCTCTTATCAAGTTTGCCTACCCTCAGACGACTCCGGACGTCACCATCTGGTTGACAGAGACAGTTATTTAAGGAATGAACCGAGGCGATCCAATATGGATATGACAATTCAGAGTGTCACCACAAGAATGTTGTTAATTTCTTTTCATGAAAAAAAAAAAATCAGTAAGAGACGTGGATAACCCCTCCAAAGACCGCGGAGCCGCGCTCACCAAAAACCCAAGTTGTCGAGGGCATGCATGATGCAGTGGTCCAGCACGTTGAACCCTGGTCTGGCGTATGGGCAGCCCCGCACTGGAGCTTGATTGAGGTGGTGGATAACAGTGGAAGCAGCCCAGAATAAGCCCGAGATGGGAGAGAGAGTCAGAGAGGAGACTCGAGAGCGCCGAGAGAACCTTGTTTGGTGGTGTCAAAGACTCAAAACCCCTCACTCAAGTAAGAGCGAGGAAAAATCCAGCAACAGCCAGCTCGTTATTTCCCTCACCAATGGGTGTGACTCCGAATTATTTGACATGCATGGAACTGGCAAGAGGCTGTGAGCGATTAAATAGCGTCAGACTTCTGCAACAAGCGCTCAGCTGAAGACTGGAACCCACTGTAACCGGGCTGGCCAGTGAGGCGTTCTTCCGTGTTGTAAGTCGTAGACGTAACGCCGGGCCCTGCAAATGTGACGACGCCCGGCGGCCTTTGCGGCCTCGGGGGTCTTTCACGCTGACGCTGGGCTTGGCCGGAGCTCCCCCGCGCTACGATAAGCGATAAGAGCTCTCAACCCACCAAACGTCACTGCCCTGATGCTAGCACTTCGGGTCTGTTGGGAGGGGTCGTCGCGCTGCCACTGGGGCAGTTTTATTATATTTTTTTCTGCTGGGTTTTTTTTTAGGTGCATGCTCCGACAGACAGTACTGGGCTGTTTGCTTGTCCGTACCACTCCCCGCCATAAAACACCAGGCCAGGCGCGCTCTATTATTATCTCCCTGTCTTGCGACTGGTTCTGGTTTTGTTTTAACTGGACGTCAAGTTACTTCTGCGCGCCCTTCCCTTCCCGACCCCCCCCCCCCCCAAGTCCGGCCAAGAGTGTGTGTACTCGAGTGTGTGAGTGTGTCTCGCAGCTTCCCTTCGCCCTGCCCGTGTTCCGGGAGTTCTAAGTCAGATTCCCCAACCTATAAAGGTACCTTACCTCAAGCTTCCAAGCACTTGGCACCTGCCTTGTCCTGCCTGGGAGACAAGTTCATGATATCCTGACGTTCCCTCCATCGCTCCCTCTCCACGTTCCCCTGTTTCTGCGCACAGCCAAACACCTCGTACGATCATCCCTTGAACATACGTACTACCATCGATATCTTCGTAGAAGTACCTCCTCTATCTCGACATCGACTAACTATTTTCCTGAAAAGGGCCTCCCTCCCCTTCCATCCCATTGACTCCGACGTGCCGACTACCTGCGAACCACACTTTCTTTACCATTCCCAATCATGGCCGCCAAGAAGAAGATTGCCATCATGACCTCGGGAGGTGACTCCCCAGGCATGAACGGCGTAGTGCGAGCCGTCGTCCGCACAGCGCTCCACATGGGCTGCGATCCCTACTGCGTCTACGACGGATACGAGGGATTGGTTCAGGGCGGCGACCAGATCCGCAAGGCTGCTTGGGGAGATGTGCGCAACTATCTTGGACAGGGCGGTACCTTGATTGGAACCCGTCGCTGCATGGCCTTCTACGAGCGCCCCGGCCGATTGACGGCTGCGAAGAACATGATCCTCAACGGCATCGACGCCCTGATCATCTGCGGTGGTGATGGCTCCCTGACTGGTGCCGACAAGTTCCGCGCCGAATGGCCCTCCCTGGTCGAGGAGCTCATCACGTCGGGTCAGCTTAAGGAGGAGCAGGTCGAGCCTTACAAACACCTCAACATCGTTGGTCTCGTCGGCTCCATTGACAACGATATGTCCGGCACTGATGCCACCATTGGATGCTACTCGGCCCTCGAGCGTATTTGCGAGATGGTCGACTACATTGAGGCTACTGCCTCTTCTCACTCCCGAGCTTTCGTTATCGAGGTCATGGGCCGTCACTGTGGCTGGTTGGCTTTGATGGCCGGTGTTGCGACCGGTGCCGACTTCATTTTCATCCCCGAGAAGCCTAGAGAGGAGAACTGGGAGGAAGACATGTGCGATATTGTGAAGAGGGTGAGCACGCGGTCAAGTAGCGTGGTGAACCAGCAAAACTAACAAGCCCCAGCACCGAAGCTTCGGAAAGCGCAAGACCATTGTCATCATCGCCGAGGGCGCCAAGGACAGCAATGGCAAGAAGATCACGGCGGAGATGGTCAAGGATCTTCTGGCAGACAAGGACGGACTTGCTCTGGATACCCGCGTCACAACCCTCGGCCACGTCCAGCGTGGAGGTACCGCCGTGGCTTACGACAGAATGCTGGCAACGCTGCAAGGTGTTGAGGCCGTCAAGGCCGTCCTCGAGGCCACTCCCGAAACCGAAACCTGCTTCATCGCCATCACCGAAAACCAGATTGTCCGGAGACCTCTTATGCAAGCCGTCAAGGACACCAAGACAGTCGCAAAGGCTGTAGAAGAAAAGGATTTCGACAAGGCCATGTCTCTCCGCGACGCCGAGTTCTCCGAGATGTTCAACTCTTACAACTTGACCACGAACGTCAGAGTAGACGACCACCATCTTCCTGAGAAGGAGGTCAGTGTTCCCCGGTCCCGCGGATGAGATGATGCTGACGGTTTTACAGAGAATGAAGATTGGCTTCATCAACGTCGGCGCGCCAGCTGGTGGTATGAATGCTGCTGTTCGCGCCGGTGTTGCGTACTGCCTTTCCCGCGGTCACGAGCCGGTCGCAATTCACAACGGTTTTGCCGGCTTCGCGAGACATCACGGTGACAAGCCGGTTGGTGCGGTTCGTCCGTTTGACTGGCTTGACGTAGACAGCTGGGCCAGCAGGGGAGGATCTGAGATAGGAACTAACCGAGAGCTCCCCTCCGAATCTGGTATGGAGCTCATTGCGAACCTCATCGAGAAGTACGAGTTCGACGGTCTCTTCCTCGTCGGTGGCTTCGAGGCCTATCACGCAGTATCGCAGCTGCGTAAAGCCAGGGAATTGTACCCCTCCCTTTGCATTCCCATGGTTCTTCTGCCGGCCACCATCTCAAACAACGTTCCCGGTACCGAATACTCCCTGGGATCCGATACTTGCCTGAATGAGTTGGTTCAGTACTGCGACAAGATCAAGCAGTCCGCTTCTGCAACCCGTCGCCGCGTCTTCGTCGTCGAGACTCAGGGCGGCAAGTCCGGTTACATCGCCACGCTCGCTGGTCTCAGTGTTGGCGCGAGCGCCGTCTACACGCCAGAGGAGGGTATGGACCTTGAGATGCTGGCCGCGGACGTTCGCCATCTGCGCACCGTGTTCGCCAAAGACAAGGGCCAGACATCTTCTGGTCGTTTGATCCTCATCAACGAGAAGGCCGACGACGTCTTCAACGCCAAGCTCATCGCCGACATTATCCGCAAGGAGGCGCGCGGCAGATTCGAGTCACGCGACAGCATCCCCGGACATGTTCAACAGGGTGGCGTCCCGTCACCGATGGACAGATGCCGTGCCGTCAGATTGGCCATCAAATGCATGCAGCACCTGGAGGAGTTCCAGCCCAAGTCGCATAACAGGTGTAAGAGGGACCCCATGAGCGCCTCTGTGATAGGAATCAAGGGCGCCAGCGTCATCTTCACCCCCATCCTCGACCTCGAGGATCACGACACGGACTGGAAGAACCGTAGACCGAAGGATGCCCACTGGGCGCACATGATGGAGATTGTCAACATGCTCTCCGGCAGACCCCACCACAACAGGCCAGAGGAAAGCCTCACGGGACTGAAGGCCAAGGACATCAAGAGAGGTCTCGAGGCATGAGACGGACAAGAGTATAGAGCAGAGTGGAGACGATGGTGTAATCCAGGGAGAACATGAAGAACAATGGGTGGTATTTGATGGGCGCGTCGGGGTTCGGCTTTGATTACCTAGGGAAACTTACGAAATGCATTTTTTTAGACTCTCTCCCCAGCTGCGAGGATGTTGCGAGACGTTGCTTTAGACGCGTGCTTAGTGTTGCGTCTCGTGAGCTTGACACGCCTCGCACAAGCCCTGCGAAAGGACCTAGCCCCTGGCCCTGGACAAGTCATCACCGACAGACAACGGAAAGACTGATGCGTCCTTCCTTTCCGAGGCTGGTTTCCCGTCCCATGAGCTGGTTGTCAGGATCCAGCAACATGAATTCCGGTCAGACGACGGGTTAGTCCGTCCGTTCATCGCAACGAAAACCGACGCCCCGGAATCCAGGACTGGGAAGCCGTTGCGGTAATAGGATCTCGTTCGAACGATCCCCGGCACTTGAGGTCTGTGCCCCCAAGGTAGATCGGCACCCCGTCTGATAGCCTATTCCAGGAAGTTTTCGTCGAATAGCTCGTTCTTTTGGGGCCTTGAGTCTTGTAGGGAGGCAGGGCTGGATATAAGCGATACCACATGGGTAGTGCATCAGCGTAACATGCTACGTTGTGCTTATGCGAGAAGAGGCGACATGTGTGCCGGATTTTTGAACTCCTTAATGACGCAGAGGCCATCGCCGAGGGGGGGGACCAACGGTAACCAGTCACTCTCTCTCAGCGACCATGCTCGTAGCAGACATGGGGTTTCGTCAACGAGAAGGCGGGCTGAAAAGAAGAAGAAGAAGAAGAAGAAGTGTAGCTGCATGGACATCCAGGGACGATTTGGTGGTGAGGGTCTTCAGTGATGAAACCTTCCAGGCCGGTTGATCCTTTTGCATTCGGCGACACGGGGCTGAAGAACTTCGCATGGGCAACAACCTTGGTCTGAGGCGGGTTCATAGACGTTGGCATTTGGAGTGAGATCTGGGACGTGTAGGTCTTATTCCACATCGGAGTCTCGTGCACCGCAAATTTCTCCCGCCGTCGAGTCGGTCAGCGTGTGAGGCGGTGTTGCCATCAGCCCTCTTCATCATGTTAAACCCCCTTGTCGATGGAGACAGGGGTTTGCTCAGTAAGCGACCAGACCCCATCTCCCAGTGCTCCAGTGCGGCGGGTTTGGGTTGCAGCGACGTTGCCGGGTCGTATCTCAAATAAAAATAAAAAGACCGAGCGCAGTAAAAAAGAGGAGGCGAAGCTGGAGGGAGGTTCAGGGTCTAGATGCTCCTGGGATCAGAAAAAGGCTGGGCGTGGAGTTGCTCGCATTCTGTCCTCATCTAGATGTGGGAGGATACAACGTGTATATGGGCGCGGTACAGAGTAGACGTGGCAGCGTTTGGCGAACTCAGGTTCACCGTTCAATGCTTCCTGAGTATCTCTTTCATGATACACGGCTACTCGATTCCTGAAAACTTCCAGTTCCCTCCCCTTCCCCCCAACCAAGTTCAACGACGTTGTCACGCTTGGCGGAAGAACAGTCACAGCGGACCTTCCCCGTCGATGGAGCAGTTGGCGGGGAGGAAGTATTTCGATGTTCATAACCTCGAGCTGCGCAGCAGGTCTGAGCTGTTCTTTGGGCAAACAGCAACGCGGACTGAACGGACATTTGCGCTGACTTCGGTTTGAGGAAATTCGGAATGCGTACATTCGGCCTTGGACTGGCTGCACTTGGTCGAATCAGACCCGTTGCACTTTGAATAGACCAAGGTCCGGCGATCTGGGCGTCCAGGGCTGTGCTATATGAAGATTCTGATCCAACTTCAATGTCTAGTGTATAAGTGAAATTATGACAGTGGAGCACTCAGACAGATTAGCGCAAAGGGCTCCCCTGGTCTCGTCGCGAGACCCTCCTTTTTAAGCAGTCTCTTCTCAGCTAACAGCTCGGAATACTGCCAATGAATTGCCGCGACTTTGGGGGTTCGTTACTGTGTCAGCGACATGAACGATTGGGGGGGCTGAACTGGCTGAGGTCTCGCTGAACCAACAAGCGGTCGATGCAGAGGACCCGCCTCTTCCAGGATCAGCTGGCAGTGGTATTGCTGGATTGCCAGAGAGGCGGTTGAGCTTCCCGAGTTGGGCATGGGAGCGCATCTAGACGACCTTCCGCGGTGGAGCCGGGATGCAATTGCTGAATGATTTCCCCAGGAGGAGATTGATAAACCCAGCAACCCTTGGGACGGCGCGGTCTGGTCCTTCGTCCTCTGTCCTCCTCCTGTCTGCAGACATTTCGTCACGACTGCCAGGTCTCGCGTACGTCCTTCTCATGAGTTGGAGGCTTCCGACTGGACCAATCAGTCGCTCAACATCTGAACGTCTTTCTCTGTCGGCCAATCCTTTTAATAAAGAACAGTGATGGTGCGATCCGCGTTCAAGGCCGTTCTGGCGGCGACGCTTCTCTTCTCTCCGGCATCTTGTTTTACGTCTTGGTGGACAGAGCTCAGCCCTCATCTGGCTATGCAAGATCCCGCCACTGGAAAGATTTTGCATAGCGCCTGCAACAGCAATTCAACGCCCATTCTCCCTGCGGATGGGAAGAATGTCTTGAGCCTGCTGAGAAGAGCACGAAGTGGCACCGCGCTCGCTGGCGCCGGTTGGTACGACACAGCGAAGATGCAGACCTCGGTGAGTGTACTACGAGCCGCAGACATGCTGTTGCTGACGTATCTGTGCTAGGCATCGATATTCTTCCAGACGGAAGACGGTTCCATCGCCAACGGCTACTTCGAATGCGACATGGCGACGGGCCACTACTCCACGAAAGGCGAATACACCATCTCCGCGACGGCTAAAGTCAAATCCATTCATCCCGAGACGGGCTTGGCGGTCGAGTTGCTGGGTGCGGAAGACGGGTATCGTGTCTTCTTCCATGACGAGGACAAGAGGGTCAACGTCTTGTCGTACACGACAAAGACCGACTGGCAATGGATGGGTCGCGTTTCGCAGGATGAGGCAGCCTCGATGGCATTGTCTTCTGTGCACTCGGGTCAGCTGAATGTGTCCGTTGTCTTTCCCAAGGATTCAGAGAACCTCGAGATCTCGAGATACTTCAAGGACGATACTTGGCGTCTTGGTATGAACCCCACACATCTCGAATGGACGAACGCCTGAGAAAGGCTAACGAAAGCGAAGCCACGCTGCCTCAACCACTGAAGAACGATACTTTAACGAACAGTACCGACGCAGGAGAGATTCTACTGGATGCCTCTCTCACGCCAAATTTCACGATGGCGGCTTGGGCGAGTAACCGAACGAACATGGCTGCTTCTATCGATCGATCGTACGTGAGGAGTATCTTCTACCTCGGAACGGACTCCAAGTTGCACCAGATATCGAACATCAACGATGAGTGGACAGTGATGCCGGAACAAGACCCTCGACTGTGGCCTGTCGCTGACGAGGCGAGCGGCTCGCTGGCGGCAACAAACAACTTGGATACCAACGAGATATGGCTGTGGTATCATGCGAACGGCAGCGTGGTACAACTTTACCATGGCTCCGACGGCCTCTGGACTGAAGCGAGCGTGGTGCCCAGTTTTAATGCAACTCAGTCAGCTGAAAGTGATCCAGCGAACACGGCGTCCCCAACAGCGACATCGAGTTCGACTGCACAACCGCTGGTCCTCTCTACAGAAGCTAAAGCCGGTATTGGAGTTGGTGTTTCCGTGGGAGTTGTTGCTCTGATGGGTGTTGGTATAATGTTCTTCATGCGAAGAAGGCGGCAACGGCTGGCCTTGAAAGAAGCTCGCCAAAAGGAAATTGAAGCTGTCACTCAACAGAAGTCCTTTGGCAACAGCAGTGACGGAGGTGGCGGAGTGGGGCCGTATACGGCGTCCGGAAACGTGGTGTGGAGTACGGAAGGCCCGACCGAGAAGCTTGGGGTGCAAATATTGGAGGCGGACACCGGAGCGCCGCGACAGGAGCTCGCAGTTGGCGAAAGGTATGAACTTTCTGGAGAAAGCCATTTGGGAGAAATGGATGCGACAGGTCAAAACGGCGCGAGAAGGAGTATTGGAGGTTGGAGAGAGGCGCAGGTGCCGGCACATCCGCAATAAGGCTGTGAGCCGGAGCCGGAGTCGAATGATATACGAATAATGACCGTTATTAATGACTTGATACCATAGCTCTATTTCCGTCATTTGTCCACAGATGGTGCGTCTTTAAAAATCGTCTGATATACATTGTCTGCGATAGTGGTGGTCCTTAGCCGGAACCTTGTCCCTTGAGTTCCCAGGGCTTTGGAGGACTCATCACGAATATACTTCTAGGAACCAGGGTCGAATAAAGGGGAACCTAGCCGCGCCTGCCGAGAGCTAGAATCATGTAGGATAGAACTGTTTCCAGCGATGTCGTGTGCGGTACAGTCACAGACGGCGGGTTACTGGCGCCGACTTGCGGCGAAAGGCGACGCCGAACTATGGCTGACGAGACAGCCCAGCTCAGATGTTGGGGGCCTGCTGGGGTGAGAGCAAGGTAGCCGGAGTCTGCTGAATGGCACATCGTAGCCGCTGGCCAATCAAGAGCCGAGAGAGGTAGAGAGGTAGTTGTCCCGGAGATGCAGAGATGGCATTTTTGAAGTGTGCAAGCCGGGCTGTGTCTTGATGGTGTGGGAGGTCACCATCTGCGGGAGTGACTCGTGGATAGGCCTGATGATGCCCTGTCGCTCGACAGGGTCCCCTAGGTTGTCAAGTTAGCCCAATGAACGGCGGGCTCGAAGGCATGTCCTAGTCCGTTACGGGTTGGAGTGTTGAGCGAGTGAAATGGAGGGTCGAACGACCAGATAAGACAGCGACAAGATGGGCGTTTGTCTGCTGGGCGGACGACTAGATCAACTTCATGTGAGGTATATGATGGCGAAGTTGATCCAGCAGTCTGCTGGAGCGACGGAGCTTGTGTTCGGGCCAGGCAGTTGACAGCTGGGCCGGACCTGGCGATCAGGCTGAAGCGAGAGCAAACCCAACTGCGGAGGTTATGGCAGCAAGTGGCGGCAGCGACAAAGAAAATCGCACGAACTTTTGCTACACTCAAGGGGGTTAATTTGGTAGGAATCTGGAATTGGGGTTGAGGAGTGGGAATTGGCAGTCGGCAAGCGGCAAGCGGCAGCTACGTCGACTTACTCGCAGCCTGTCGCTGCAGTTCCAACTCTTGTCTCCTGCGCCGTCCCAAAGCTGCCTTGGCGCGCGAAAGGGAACGACGAGAGTGAGCAGGGCAGAGAGGAGGGGCAGGGCAGGGCAGGGCCGAGGGACGTGGATGGTGAAAGGACGTCGGGCGGGAGAAGCGTGAGCTGGTTGGTGACGGGAGTGTGTGGATGCAGAATTGCGTCAGTGTTCTTTTGGCGATGGACCGGAGACGAAGTTGACAGCGGGGGGGCTGGGCACTGGGCACGGAGGGGGACACTAAGGTACCTCCTTAGGAAAGAACCTAAAGAGGGGGAAGCTCCTACTGCTCGCCCACTCTCACCTCAAGGCCGGACAGTTGCCAGTCACGGTGTCTGGCTTGTGATGGGAAAGAAGAAAAAGAAGAAGTTGGATACTACCTCACCTCACCCAGGTAGGTACGTACTGTGTAGCTCAAGGTTGGAAGCATGGAACCCACTTTTTACATCGTCTTAGCTTCTTCCCGCTCTTTCCACAATTAGGACTTGATCACAGTCCCCCCCCCCCCCTGTTTCATCTACTTCCCAGTAATAGTAACAAAGACATAAGTGCCGTACCACCTCCAAGCATCTAAATCAGGTCTTTGGTGCAGGTCAACCAACTTCATGCGACCGTTAGCGATGGCTTTTCCAGGGACACGAGGCTCCATTGTCCCAAACTTGGGGTGTCATTGAAGATGTGAGATGGAACGCTGATGGAAGCAGCTGGACCAGGCTGTGGATGGACTGGAGAATGGATGGTCTTGGGCCTGGGCATGTCAAATGTCAAATGTCCATCCATTATTTGTGTCATCCATTCAGTCCAGTTCTGGTTGCCTCAAACAGAGCTGAGAGGGAGAATTGGCCCTGAAAAGAGAAAGGAAACCTGGAAGTGTAAGTAAGTCTTAGGTTGCCTTGACTGGGCTACCTTCCTTCCGCGGTGTGTCATCAGCAGTACAAAATACAACTGCCATCGTATCGTCAAATCAGCTCCTTCTCCGGGCTGCCAGCCGGTGGAAACGCAAGCTACACGCTACACCTCTGATTAGGTACCTTACCTTCCTTACCTTACCTTACCTTGGGTACCTATTTTGATGTTCCCTTCTTGCTCTACGTGTTGAATTCGCTGCTGCACCTCGACCTCCAAGACAGGACCCTGTTCATTGGGCATCCGGAGATCGGTGAGGCAGACGGCGCCCATTGCTCAGGTCCTGTCCAGATTGTTCAATTCGTTCGTTGCGTTCGTTGCTCAACACCCGCGGCCCAAGGACTAAGATAACAAGCACTCACTCAGACGCAGCCTGCACCACCGCCTCGTGCCCAAGTGGATGCGTCGAATGCATCCAAGTGGATGATGAATCGATGAGGGCATGCCGGAAGAACTGCATCGCCTTCTCTGCAGCTCTGCGCCTTTCTGCTGCCTACCTTACCTTACCTTACCGTCCATGTCCGTTTCCTGCCCGTCATTCCACCGCATCGCAGTCTACCTCTGCCTCTGCCTCTTCCTCTGCCTCTGCTGCTCCCAAATGCAACCTTCCATAACCTTCGTTGCTTTTGTTTGGCCCAGCCCGCAGCCCGCAGCCCGACGCAAGGTGCATCATTCACTAACTGTCAGTTCCGGACTGCTGGAGCCTTCTCCCGTCCGTAATTTTTGCTTCATTTGACTGGGCAAACATCCTGCGGTGCATCAGATCCGCTCATAGGGCTCTCTTCTTTGAGGTACCCGACAGCTCATCGAGACCTTATTAAACACTTTTCCTCTTCATCTAAATAGCTACATGTGACAAAACACCGCTGCCCAAAATCCGGGGCCTCAACACCCTTCTTCGATCGCCTTTGCGACGATATCCCTACCGTCCCGCTTCCCGCAGCAACATACGGGAACACCCTTGCTCGAGTGACAGCGGACAGCCGGTTCACCGCGCGGCGCTCACCCACAGTTTGGAACTGAACAGAACAAACCAGGTCCTCTCCAAGCCGGCCAACCCCTCCCATTTCACTGCCCTCTTCCCACCCGCTCTCGAGTCCCAGTCCCAGTCCCAGTCACAGCCAATTCAAGTCCACGCTCACGGCCCCTCCATCCTTCCCAGGCTCAAGTCCCCCACGAACAGACACCACGCAGCCTGCTTGTTCTGCTGGCCTATATCACCTGTCGGCTGCCTTTATTACATACTACCTACCTACATACGCACTTACTTACATACCCAGCTCCTGCTGTGGTATGACGACGTTGCTCCCACCTGGACTCCTTTTTTTTCGCTCTCTTCCTCTCATTCTCACTCTTACTTTTCTTCTTTACCCCCCTCTCCTCACTCTCAGCTGGCTACCTAAGCTTCAAGCTCAGCTTCTGATTAAAGCACATCCCTCTACTTCTGTCTCGTCGCTCACTCCCCAGCGCTGCGAGCCATCTTTGATTTATCCAACTTCTGGGTATTTTCATCCGTTGCGCACGATATCCGTGTCTTGACTACCCTAAGGTCGCCAACGCTCACGCTACTCTCTGCACTACACGACCACGAGCGGCTTACTACCCCGCCATTCATCCCACCTGTTCAGACAAACTCCAACAAATACACACACACACACACACAGACGCCTCAGCTGCAGCTTCCCGCACGATAAACGGTCATCGTTCCAGCTGCAAAAATGGCGTACCGTTCAAACGATTTCGAAGACCGCTTCTACGAGCCCCGCCGCGAGAGAGCGAGCGAGAGGGCGGAGAGCCGAGTCGCTTTCAATGACGTTGACGTGCGTGATAGGCCTCGCGAGCGTGAAGGTGACCGCCTCCGTTTTCTGCGTGATGAGCGCCCTCCTGAGGCCGGCGCCGTGGTTTTGAGCCGTCGTGAAGTCGAGTCTAGAGAGCTTTCGCGGCCTCGTCACCGCAGCCCGAGTCCTGTCTATCGTGAGCGTATTGTTCGCAGGGCTCGCAGCCTGACACCCCCGCCCCATCACGAACAGGAAATGGAGCGTTCAAGGGTGCGCATCTCCGAGCGCGAGCGCGAGATTCGCAGCCCCTCTCGCGGCCCCCCTGCCCCCGAGCTGGTGCGGGCTCGCTACGTTGAGCGACAACGCTCGCCTTCTCCTCCGCCTCCGCCTCCGGCCAGAGAACGCAGTCGTGTCGGTGTGCGTATCGTCGAGCGTGAGAGGGAAAGAGAGCGTATTCCTTCGCCTTCCCCCTCGCCTCCACCTGCCCCCGCCCCTCCTCAAACCATTCGCGGGCCCACGATTGAGAGAGAGGTCATCACCCACTACCGCGATATCGATCATGGTAATTCTGCGCGAAATTCCACATATTGAACCCTATAGCTGATCTTGTCCAGGCGTCACCCGTGTTCCCAGCCCTCCCCCTCCGCCTCGTCCCGCCCCGAGACCCATGACCCGAACCGAAGATCGGGAGCTGGACATCGACATCACGACATCCCGCAACAGAACCGACATCGACATTCAGCGGTCATCGAGTCGTCACCGCTCCCCCAGCCGAGAGCGCAGGTCTCCTGCTTTCAACGACAGCAGAGATCTCGTCATCGGCACTGACCGCCTGCGCATCGACGACCGTCACTATCATTCTGGACGTCGTCGTGCTCACTCTGCTGCAGCCCGCACCCCCGTTGATGAGGAGGCAGAGTACATCACCTCAAAAATCGACTCGCGCGGTAAGATGGGCGAGGCCTGGGGTGGTGCCACCAAAGACTGGAGCATCGTGGATGTTCCTCCTGGAACCGAGCGTGTCAGGATGGACGGTGTTGGAGGCGGCTCTGCCGAGGTCACCTGGCAACGCTACAATGGCGTGAGGAGGTCTAAGTTCATTCCCGAGCGGGATGGAGCGCCTATTTCTACCCCATCTCCTGCTCCTGCCCTGCCTTCGCCACGGGAGTCTCGCGACCGTCTCAGTGTCCAGGTGTATGACCGGGAGACTGAGATTGATATTGAGAAGGCCAAGGATCGCCGCCCACGCCAGTCTCAGAAGCGCAATGAGATGTGGACGGAGATCACGAAGGATCTTGTCATTCGCGATGCCATTATCGAGTTGGGATATGATTTCGAGGAGACTGAGTACTTCTTCTACATCATGCAGTATCTCAAATATGTGAGTACACCACCTTGCGCTCTTCACCGCTCATACTAACGAACCCAGGATGACGTGCTGGAACTTGTTCAAGTATCAGATGAGATTCGCCGCTTCCGTAAGAACCGCGTCCGCGAGATCGAGTATGAAAAGGAGTGGCGCGACGATTGGGACCGCCGCCACGCACACCACCATCACCATCGCCTCCCCAGCAAGTACGATGATGAGCGAGTCTACGAGCGCGAGGTCGTCTATGATAGTCAACGACCCCGCCGCTGGTAAGCATAAGCCGACGACGAACTACGGATATACAAACGCGGAAGTCCTGCCACCGGTCAAAGGTGTGAGTTCCTGGCTCGGAAGGGCTCGGAAGGGCGCTCTACAACGGATTCGGACTACAGAACATGTCAATTTGGTGTGGGATGTACTGGCATTAGACAACCGGATCTGCCGGGGGCTATGTGTGTCTTCTTTTCTCATTTTACCCATTTACTGGCTTTCTGCCCGGCACATGTGTAACGATTTATGAATACTACATAGCGGCGGAGAATAGGGCGGAGTAGATTGCGTTAGGCTCAATAACGACTTATGACACAACATTGGGATACTCGCTCATTGCACTTGAAGTTTAGCAACTGCCATGAGACAGCGCTTTCACGAGCTTTTTGTAAAATATCTGCTTCTCTAATCGTGTGTCGTCTCTTGGTTTCTATTTGCAAATGTGTGTGAAAGTCGTCGCAAAACAATTGAGGGCCAGCCCTTCAGTTCCGTCAATGTCCAGGTGCGATATCTGACTAAGATGAAAGGGAGAAGGAGGAATTGGATCAAACGATCACCCGTTCCCACCAGACGTTGACTTTAGACATTCGCAAGTGAGCACCGGTTTTGTTTGACTTTTGTAGTCTCATCTCGGTGCACTGGCCGAACATGGTGGACTCAGCAACTCAGTATATGGCCATCGCAATCACCGAACCTAACGGAGAACCTCGTCGTGGTTACAGTCGTGTCGATGGGAGAGTTTCTCTCGCGAGCAGCATTGTCATTTTCCTAGGGTTATCAGCCTTTGCATCGGATACTAATATGCCGTAGAAGTCGTAGGTAATTCCTTGTAGGAAGAAGAAGGTGTTTGAGGATTCCCGGACACGGGAGACGATACTCTCTGGTCCTTGAAGTTCGGAAGTCGGAAAAGGCTCTTCATGGATTGTGAGAGAGCATGGCGAAGTCGGGAACTTAGCGAAGCCGTTTCCGCAGTATCGTTTCAGCCCATGATATCGATGTAATGAAGGGTACGCGTGGTTCTGCAGCGGAGATCGGTCGCGTACCGGAACCCTCTCTCTCGCCGTCTTTCTGCCTGTGACTTTGAAAATGCTTGATCTGTGTCTACAACATGCCAATGATCTTGGAACTTGCCGAGAAACCCCGACGGGGATGCCTGCGTTCGATATCGCCCTTGCACAGAACGGGCGCGTCCACATGGGCAGCTGTTTCCAAGACCCCAGCCACCGTTTCTTCTTGCGCCGTATCACTTTCTTACCAATAACGGAAATGGCCGCAGATTTCTCGCCCGCATATCGTGTTAGGTATACCTCGGAGAAGACGAGGGACAGTCGTTCTTAGACAGAGCCGTTTCGGCGACTCGTTTGCAGCAACGGCCGGCTTGTGTTCATCATAAGCAAGCTCGCCTGCACTCTGGCTTTCTTGCTTCTGCCCCAAAATCATCGGCATCTGCCGCAGTGATCTGCCTACAGCTATCATCGTTGCAGAGCCAGGCCCCAGTAAAATAATACCAGCGAGTTGCGCGACGTCTGTCTCAAACCATGAGTTTTGTTTAAAAAGGAGCTGGCCTTTCTGGATTCTTGATTCGCGGCATTAACTACTAACCTTTTGAGAGTATTAACTGTCTGGAGGTTGACCGTCAAGCCACACGACCATCTGAGCGAAGTTAGGTATTAAAAACATGCGCGTTTGGCAGCAGAATCGAAGGTGCGGTTTCACCGCTTCTTTCTCTTGTGGGCCTATCAAGTGGCGTATACTCGCAGAAGGACGAGAGATGGCAGTTCCCAGGCGGATTCTTTTATCTCGCTGCAGCAGCTGCTGGCTCAACTCGCATCATCCATGAGCAAACTGGGTGAACCGCGGCTGTTCCTCTCTGTCTTGAAGAAACATCCATCTCACAGGGACTATGTCTGCAGCTAAAACTTCACGACAACATCCGGCTTTTATATATCAAGCGTTCAAAGGTTAAAGTCGAGGTACTATGCGTCCTCGAAGACAAACGGACTACCCTTAGTTAGCTTGAAGCGCATAAATTTGTCCATGTTCGTTATGTATATAAGGCTGCGTCGATTGCGTCACCCTGGGGCTTCAGCGAGTTTCCGATCTTCCGATAGTTGAGGTTGCTTGAAATGGGAATGGTGGTCTTCTCAATAGGCTTTTCAGCCCAAGCCTTCAGGGTCTGCATCATGTCGTTGGTGAACGTAAGTGCCGACAGATCTCTCGAGCAGATCGTGTCAGTCAGGGTCATCAGTGAAGTTCTCAATGTCTCGCGTGCCCCCTCTGATGATCTATCCTCTATATTGCTGGCATTTACGTTGATCTTGGGAATGGGTTCATTGCCGGTACTGATTGGGATCGGTTTGTTCTTCGGGCTGGGTTAGCCACCCCCCTCCTTGTTCTTCTTCGCAGCGGTTGCCATTGTGCGTTGACGAGCCCAATTGCGAGCGCCAGAGAATGACAAGGCTGCGCGACTGGTTGCGATGCTCTGCTGCGTCAGGTGCTTCGGGTTTTCAATCCATTCATCTCTGTTCTGCAATTATTGCAGACGTTTAACCCCAGTTCCATAGGGACGACCCACGAAGGCCGGGGCCAAGGTCTCTCGTCGGGCCCCTTGTCCCCTGGATCTTCAGCCATCTCAGAGCTACTGATGCTCCCCATGCAGTAACTGCCACGCAGCACCAAAACCTTTGTGCAGAGCATGACCTGATCATCTTAGTACCCCTTTTAAAGCAGATGCAATCGAACCCAAAGGGTGTCTGGGGCGTATGCTGGATGTCAACGTTACGAACCCGGCAGTGGAAGTCGATAGAGAGCACGCAGAACCGTGATAAACTCGAATTACACTTGTGTCTGCGGTTTGAGTTCAAGATACAATGTGCCATAAAGCGATAGCAATCCTTGCGCATCCCTGAGACGAGCGCGAGGTTTAATGCCTACGGTGTTGCTGATGCTAGTCACCTCCCTTCCTCCCCTACCTCTGTGCTTTTATTGTAGAGTTCCGCGCAGTATTCGAGTGTCAAAATTAGAAAGCCTTCTACTGGTGTTGGTCTCAACACAGAACGCGGTCTGAAATCTCCTGGGAACGTCCGTCACGTTCCCGAGGCCAACAACTGAACTGCCTCGATGTGATGGACCTCGAAACCCTTATCCTCAAGGGTCGGTTCCTTGCACGAGGCAACGTGCCTATCATGGTCCAACTTTCCCGTCAAGCAACCCGACTCGGTTGTTGCCGCCGCACAATTCCGTGACAAGTCATTGTTGGCTTTCGGTCATCGGATGCTTCGTGATCAACAGCTTGCAAAACACGCATATGCAGAGTCTTACGTACGTGACGAAATAATTAGAACAACTATGTGAATATGATGAACCTTGATCACCTTGATTCAGCTACTAGAGACGAGTGTACCAGTCTCCCACCCGACCTCGTCCCCAATACCTCAAAGGAAAAAAATAAGCAGACTTTTCTGGTTTTTCGTAGAACCCCCAACCGCCCAAGAAGAAAACAGAAGCAAGAGATTATGGTACAAGTTTCTCCCCACCCTTTGTGGTGGGCGAATTTGTCGTCGCGTCGATGGGTATGAACTCGAACAGACATAAGAGACAAAGTGAGACGGCGATATCCCCACAACTATCGTTGACTGATTTGACTATCGTGTTTGAAGCGTCGGAGTAGGCAATGTAATGATACCGGCGGCTTTGAAAGACAGCCCCACTCAGCGCAAACGTTCATCTGGATACATTAGCATCGTCCTCAACGACTGAAGGTTTTTGTGTCACTCACTTGCGAGCGCGAGAAGCACGCTTAGGCTTCCCCTCCGCAGCAGCCGGGGCAGCCTTCTTTTGACCCTTTGGCGCAGCCTTCTTCGGAGCGGGCTCCTCCTCCTGAGATTCGGGAGTAGCCTCGGGCTCCTCGGGCTCCTCCTCGGTGTCCTCGGCCTTGACCTTCTTCGCAGCAGCCTTCTTGGGGGCAGCCTTCTTCGCAGCGCCACGCTTAGGCTTCGCAGCAGGTTCCTCCTCATGCTCATCCTCAGACTCCTCCTTGACAGCCGACTTCCTAGCTCCGCGCTTGGCCTTGGGCTTGGGAGCTTCCTCCTCATCCTCATCTTTCAAGGCGGCCTTTGCAGCAGCCTTGCCGCGCTTGGCGGGAGCCTTGGCCTTGGGCTTCTCGTCCTCGTCCTCCTCTTTGACGGCAGCCTTCTTGGCGCGCTTGGCCTTGGGCTTCTCTTCCTCTTCATCATCGTCGGCGGCGGCGGCGGACTTGCGGGGGCGCTTCTTGCCGTTGGTGGCAGGGGCCGGAGCATCCTCCTTCTTGGCCTCGCCATCATCCTGCGGTCGGCGTAAGTCATGGCAATTTCTCATATATGAGATTTAGACAACAAACCTCGCCATCATCCCAGTCCTCGGGCTTCTTGCCGCGAATGCCGCGTTGACCGGGCTTGTTCATCCAGGGGTCGCCGTTGAAGTCCTCAGGGGCGACATGGCCTTGCTTAATGGCATCACGGATCTTCTGCTGAAGGTCAGGGTGCTCCCTGAGAGGGTCGTGAGTTGTGATGTTCTCGTCCCGATCTCAAGCCAGAAAATGAAAGGGGTTCCAAGAGCGGGAATAAAACTTGAAAACGTACCCCATCTCATCGTAGCCGTCAAAGGCATCAAAGTCATAGCCGCCGCCGCGACTGACGGCGTCCTGGACGTGCTTGATTTGTTCGCCAGAGACGCATCCCCTACGCAATAGTTAGAAGGATTCAGGTTAAGCCAATCGATGAAGCGATGATTGGATGTGGTCAGAAGTAGCAATGAATAGGTGTGATAAGAGAAAAAAGAGTTTGGCCGCGTACCAGTGCTTCCACTTCCAGGACTCATGATCCATAATCTTGGTCCAGGTGCCGAAGCGCAGAGAGCCCTTCAAGCACTTGGAAGCGGCCTTCTTGCACTGGGTATCCGTACATCCCGCGCGGTTGTTGGGAGAGATTTCTGCGAAATGAGCTTATGATTAGCAGTTCTGGAGCATGGTGTTGAGAGCAAAAGGCATTTGGTAAGAAGCTCGAAGCTCGAAGCTCGAAGCTCTGAAGCTCTTTTCATGACGTAAGTTTCAGGTAGCTTGACGCGTCCCGCCGACCTGACGCGATGGCAGCGCCGGAAGGCTCGCACCTCAAGACCTGTGCGCAAATTCTCACAAAAAAGTACAAAGAACGCGAAACAACTCACCGATACGGTAATCAGGCATTTTGATTGATATCCTATGTTTCCTCTCGTTCCGCAAGTTGAATGTCTTTTTGGGGGTTAAGAGGGGGAAAAGGGGAGAGGGGATGAGTGGGAAATTCAGGAGAAAAGAAAGGACGAGAGGGGGATGAAATGAAATGAGAGGCAGGCGCTCGGCGAAGGGTTGGACGGGCGGTCGCAGATTTCAAGGGGTGGCAGGAGGAGTAGGAGGGTTCTGGGCTGTCGTTGCATTGAGGCAGACCGGGAGGGAAGCTGCTCGAACCACTGTATTTCTAGTGTATCCCGGGGCCTCTAGCTTCAGGCAGGCCTGGTCCCCCAAGCTTCCCGCAGCTTCAGCGCGCTAGCTCCCACGTAGCAGCCTAAAAGCTGATCAGGCAGCCGGCGAGGCACAGCACACAGCACACAGCACACAGCACACAGCAGCAGTTGGATACCTTACCTGAAAGTACGACTCCGACGTCGACGTCCTGGGTTCTTTGCGCTCGAACACGTGTTGGACAATGGGAGGAATGACGACGAACCGTCTTATCTATGAAACAAACAGCGACACGTCAGATGCAATCTTGGAATTGCCGAGAAGCCCGTGGTCAAAGAGAAAGAATTAATTCCAATAATTCTGCTTCGAAATATCGTACAATTTTATATACACCACCAACACCAGGTTTATCAGTACCCGCCGTGTCCCCGAACCATCCTATATCCCAATGCTACCTGCCCCGTCGTAAATGCCATTTTTGTCAGTGTTTCTATCACAATAACATATCACAAGAACGGACACCATCCGATATACATGGCCGCCAGGTTTTTGGGATCGACCGCCTGCTTGATCAACTCTTCCACCTGCCCCTCAACACCGAGGGGGATCGGATCGGGGCCCATCAGACCCCTGACTTTCCTCTTAATGCTGTCGACGACGAGCTGCGGTTGCATCCGCGGCGCGCCGTCCGATCGCCGACTCGTCTTCTTCTCTTTCTGTAGATCCAGCGTCGGGTCGTAGATGAACGACTCGAGAATCGTCATCAGCGTCTCTTCCTGTTGCCGCAAGATGCCCAGCGTCAACTCGCTGCAGTGGCGGAAGGGTCCCTCGTAACCATAGATGCCCATGGCCGCTACCATGTTATGCGTCAGTCGGAACGGCACTCGCTCCGGCTGCGCGAATGTCAAGCCCTTGTCGAAGAGACAGTTGAAATCGACGTGGAAAATTCCTCCGTTGTCTCGCTCGAGAAGCACGTTCTCGCCGTGGCGGTCGCCGAGACCGAGGATCGTGCCCACCATCGACATGACGGCGCAGGAACGAGTGTATTTCAGTCGAGCCGAGAACCACGCCGAAGGGTGTGGGAAACGCTGCACAAACCAGTATTGCAGTACAGGCGGGAACGTCCCCAGTACTCCCTCAGTGAAGATCTTGATATTGTTTGGACCCGTCACTGCCTCAGTCATCATCCGCTTGATCTGGTTATAATCAGGATGGACCGATCGAGCCTTGTACTGATCGAGAAGAATCTCTCTCAGCGTCTTCAACCCGTCGACCCATTCGATGATACCACATTCCTCGTTCAGCGGCACCACGGCGTACGTCTTGATGTAAAGTTGACGCCTGCTGGCTTCCGGATCTCTCTTGAGCGACCGATTGATCATTCCGTTGAACTCCATCAGGCGCTGGTCCGTTCGCAAGTCGTCCTTCGGTTTGATCATGAGCATGTAGTTCTTACCGTCTGTTCCGCGGCAGGTAAGTCGCCTCGGCTTGGCTAGGGACCCAAGAACAAGGACCTCGTCCAGGAAAGAGTCGATAGTGATGACATCCTGAGAGAAAGCTTTGTGCTTTTTGACGTTATCTGTCAACGTTGGCAAGGTCGCTGTAAGACATGACTCGATTGGGACCACCAAAGGACAAGGTGTGCACTTGTGGTTGAAGCTCAGGTCTCTTGTGATGCTTGCCACTGTCGTCCTGTTGCTCTGGAAGTCTCCGTTGTTGCAGGCTAGCAAGAGCTGCTCCGCGAGTTTCTCGCCCATTCGGAGAAGCTGCTTAAGGTCGTAGTTGCTGCCGTCGACCTTTTTCGAAATTCCCTTCAAAGCCTGTAGGATGTGCTGGCCCCTGACTCTGCGCTCAGAGGCTTGCCTGGTGGTCATGATGCCGAATAATCCCCACAGAGCCTGTCGAGGATGAGATTCTACTACCTTCGTAACAATACGTGTCAGTCGCTCAAACACATTCTGATTCTGGTGAGCGATTCTCGCAACAACTTGAGGAAGGGCCGTGTAGAATATGTAGGCTGGAAGGCGAGCGATGTACTTGTCGAGGAAGGCGTGAAGAAGATTCAGCTGCTCCGTCCGCCTCCTTTGGAGCTCGCGGGACAATGAGACCTTGCCCTCGGGAGCTTTGTCCACTTGTGCTCCCAGCTCGAGCCATAACGTCAAAAGTCTTGGCAACGTCTGGTAAAGATACTTGGTGCCGTAATTGAGTGAGCGAAGATAGTTCTCAATGACGAGTCTGGTAACCTCGCCTTGGACATACGAGTCGCTCTGTTCGTCCGGCTTGAGTTCCTTTTCGGTCTCCAAAAGTTTCTTGTAGTAGCGTCCCAGGTAATAGTGCCCCTTCTCCCAGGACGCATTCGTCTTGGGGGGCTGCTGGTACTTGACGCGCAGTGCAGCATTGTTGGTCTGACCAGCAGCATCCAACCATTTAGCAAGCATGAGTTGCGCTCTGGCCGTCAAGAGTCTCTGTTGAGCATCCAAACCCCGGATTGAAGATGTGCTGTTGGTCTGCGTCATGAAATTGTTCGCCTCAATGGCGCCTTGCAGTACTTGGATGGCCTTCCGAGTATGGCCATCCTTCCAGAGGAGTCGGGCATTCTCGATTACTGCCGCGCCATCGCCAAGCTGGGATGCGTGAAGCACAGCGTTGAAAGACTGATGCATGGAGTTTGCCTTTCTTGCCAGCCGAGCGCTCGAAAGCCAAAGGGATGAGATATCGAGGTCGGTAAATTTAGGACTGCAGAATGTTAGGTCAGACTTTGAGAGGGCGGGTGTATAACTTACCGTGAAAGCTCCATGGCAGCTCTGCGAATGCCCAATAGGTATTGCTTGTCATTGACATACGCCCCGAGAACTTCCAGCCGTCGATTAAGCATGTTCAACACTTCCTGCCGGGCTTCGTCTTCCGCGGCCTGCATCCCGGCGATGATCTCCAAGTCCGTGAGCACGTGGCAACGGAGCCTGAGGTCGTGACAAGCTTGTAGGGAAGAAGTCGCAGAGTACGTCATTGCTGAAGCGATTTTTTCTCTCATGTTCTGCAACATCTGAGGGAACGCGCTTGCTTCAGCGCCCCCTTGCTGTAAAGTGTTGAACAACTGCCCGACACTGACGTTGAAGTCTTCCAGCGGACTGCCGTGGAAGCGACTGGCATATTTAGAGAGCGTATCCCATCTTCGAGTGGCCCAGGCCGCTTCAACAGCGTATGGAACAATCTTGTTCTCCGTCGAGGGGTCAGTCTGCATGCCTTCAACGTAGTTGAGGAGTACATCTAGATCTGTCAGCCTGTTTTCGGGAGTGAAGGAAGGGACAACGCACCATGTTGACCCGATTGCTTCAGGCAGTTTAGCAAATCAACTTGCACATCAATGTTGTCAGGCTCTTCCGCGAGCTTGATCTCGTACCAAGTCTGCGCAGCGGTGTATCTTCCCGCCTTCCTGTGGCTGAGGATCTGTTGGTTGATATCCAGCACGTGCAGATGGGCCGAAATGCCCTCCAGCCCATCAGGCTCATCAATCTGAGCGTAAATGTCCTGGAGTTGTTCAAGAAGCAAAGTCCTCTGCTGTGGGTCACTTTTCTCAACCTCCATCTGCTGAGCATGCTGTTCCAGATGGAACAGCGCCCGTGGGTATTCCCTGCAGTCCATCGCTCTTTGAGAGATGAGTACTGGCGGAATAGTGTTCAGCAATTCGTCGACGCGAGCTATGGCTGGCAGATCGCTGTCAGACTTGCGCCTAGCATTCTTTTCTTGAAGCCACCTGCTAGCATAGTCCAAAACCCGGAAGACGGCCTTCTACAATCAGCAAAGTTTCCAGTGGTGCCTTTATAGAACTTACTTCACAAAATAGTTTCATATCCTCTCGTTCTACATAAGGAGCATCTTCGGCGGGTTGGTGCTGGAGGATGCCGACCAATTCTCCGATGACATGGTCACGGTCCTTCCGCGTACTCCGGTTGCCAATGATGACATGGAGAAACAAGTACGGCAAGAGGAACTCCGCCACAGACAGATCCTTCACTCGAATTGTGCGACCCAGTGGCTCAAAGATCAGATCTGCATGGATATTCTGTCCTCTGCGAAGGAGATCCATACTGAATGAGCGCATCCAGTTGCCATACGGCTTTCCTGGACGGAAGATTGGGTAATCTGCCGGTGCGATATTGATAGGAACTAAGATATATCTGGAAGTTAAGAATGGCGTAAGGATCTCCCGGATGTTGATAGGTAGAGCAAGCCATTTCCTGTAGATTGTGTCGCCGTTTCGCACGCCGGTCTTCTGCATGGCAACTGCTGCCTTGATGTCCACCCGGTCCAACAATTCCTGCAGAGCAAATGATAGAAAGCCCTGCAACTTCGTGTCTGTTGTGGAAAGGAAGGCTTTTACTAGAATCTGGTCGAGAATGAACAGCACGAAGTCGGTCGTCTCCTCGGCATTTTCGAAGTTGTTCAAAATTACCATGGACTTCTGCTCTCGGTCTGCTTCTACTCTGTTAGAGTCGAGACATCCCACGAGACCGATACATTGCGTGCAGAGACTAGCAATATCCAGATGCAAAGCACTGTACTTTGATGCACAATCGAGTAAAGCGCGCAATAGCGTCGATACAACGGAGTCTGGCTGCTGACCGATCGCTGACGTCTGGAGCCAAGTGCCTTTGGCTCTGAGGAATGCCGCAAGTTCTGTTAGGGCCTGAAGCACAACACCCGAGTTCTCGTGGGATATACGCTCAGAAAAGATGCCAAAGGCGGTTCTTACGGCGATTGGCTGCTGTGACCGCAACTCTTGTAATTGGCTCTCGACGTCGGCGAGCTCAGGGATATACTGCAAGGATGGGATCTTCCAGATGTTGTCCGTAACAACCAAGTTGAAATCTTTAAGGAGAGTGAAGATTAGATCTCTGGCCATGGATCTCGTCTTGTCGTCAAACAAGGGCCAGTAATGGCTGATGACGAAGAAGTTGGTCTCAAGCAGGACTTCGACATCCTCTGCCTCGAGATAGGTCAGTAACGCAGCCCAACAGGAGAAGGCTGCCTCTCTGAGCTCGTCCTGGGCGAGCGCCGATAAAAGACAAGCGGCAATCTTCGGAAGTCAGCATGTTGAGGCAGTTCGAGTTACGGGTGAAAGCGTACCTGTGGCCGCGCGATTCGCACATAGTCCTTGCACAGTTTGATCATTTCCTCCATCGCCCGAATACATCGGTTTTGCTCCTCCGGCGGCGGACATAAGAGGGGCATATCGTTGATGACATCCGCAAGCCGAGCCATCAGACCGAGGATGTATGCTTGCAGAAATTTGCCGATAAGGTTGGCTTTCTTTGGTCTCGATTCCTTGTTGGCAACCATTATCATCGTGCAAATTGTCGTAAGGGCATCGATAATCTGATGAAAAGTCAGCGTTGACGCAACAAAAACAAGGTGGTGCGACTTACCCGAGCCTTACGGGCTTCGTCTGCTTCGCCAGCAGCCTTGAAGAGTTCAAGAACAATCATTACAAAGTCGCCCTGCAAAAGTTCAACCAGGCTCCAAGTCTCTATATGCGGGGAGGCCTCAACGAGCCTTGACATGACGAATTGCTCAGTGTTCGGCACGTCTTGCATGAGAAGCAATGCAATGGTGGCGCCAGCGTTGGCGCTGTCAAGGATTGGCACCCAGACGTCTGTTTCGCCCCGGGCTTCAGCAATTTTCTGTATAACTTCCTTTTTCTTCATCAAAATAAGCCAAGGAATGGCATGGCTTTGAACGAGCAGGAGAAACTCGTTCACTGATATATGCAAAAGCTCAGCAATCGATCGGCTGATCTGTGGCCGCGTTACCATGTCCTTGACAGCAAAGTACGCCAAGTTTCTCCAGAAAGGTTCAAACAACCGGCGTGGTGTTACATTTCGAGCGGCCGCCAGGCTCACGATCTGCATCGATGTAAGTCAACTTGGCATCATTAATGGTCTCTGGGCTTACCTCGTTGAAAGCACACGACGAAATTAAACTGTTACTGCTGCCAAGATATTCTAGCAATTGGTGAAGGATCAAATTGAGCTCGTCTCCGTTCACATTTCTGAAGGAGGATTAGCCTTCCCTCAGATAGCGATATCAGGCTATGTTGTTCCATACCTTCCAAGTTGGCTCCACGCCATGACGCCAGTCTCGTGGAAGATAACAGCGTCTTTCTCTGAGGAAGCTTTCAGTAGGCCGAGGGCATTCTTTCGGTTACGACGTACAACATCAATGTCTATCGCAGGTGATGCGGGGGTTTTGAGGAACAGAGCCAACGCTCTCCTGCAAGAATAATCAGCAACGCACAAGGTTAACGGACTCGATCGTGAATACCCAGAGGCGATGCGCAGATCTCTGATGGAACTATGAAGACTCTGAAGACACCATTGCGCAAGAGCTGATGTTTCAAGGTCGAAAATCTCGGGATTGTCCGTGTGGTTGATCACGCGCCTCATTGCTATCATCGCAACTACCCTTGGACGTCTAGATTCTTTGAAAGAGTCGAGGGCGATGAGCCTGGTGAAAATTGACTGCGCCTCTTGCTTCGTTTGTATGTCGGCCGTTTCTGGCCTTTTGGGGCCCTTGGGTTTCCGGTCGCAAGAAGCACATGGTAGTCTTCCGGCCTTGCTTGTGGGAAGCTCGTTCTTCGAGATGGTCATGTCAGCTGCGCAGCAAGTACGGGCTACCAAGTCGATAGCAAGGCATTGCCTCTCTTCGCTAATCTGCGGGTAGCAGTTTCTGTAGATATCAGTTTCCGAGATATGCTCAGGAGAACGCCGTGGCTTACAGAAAGTTATGCTCAAGACCTCCTATCCCGTCGGCAGCACCAAGGACTTCATTTATACGCGATGTCAGCTCAGACAATCCATTAGGATCTGTCGAGACTTTTCTGCGCTTGACGGAAGGCTCCTCAACCACTTCGGCATTCTTTTCAGTAAGGCCGAGGCGTTTGACGAGACGTCTCAGCTCAGGATCGACGAATAGAGCTGAATAGCAATCTGGATCGAGCTCTTTTGGCAGGACTGGCAACGAAGCTTGCTTCAGGACGCGGATAGAGCGCTAGGCACGTAAGTCTAGAGTCCACGATCCTACGGCAGTCAACTTACTGCGAAATCATTATTGTTTAGTTCCCCGAGCGATGGGACTTCCATGCAAAGAAACTCCAGCGGCAAGACAATTTTGGGCGCTGCTAGTCTGCCAATATCTGGGGCTACCAACGAAGCATGAGCAAGGCGCAAGAGGGCTACGGAGAGTACCCTCCTCGCGGTCTGACTGGCATCGTCTGAGTCCGCAATCTCGTCTGGGCACGCTGCCAGCTCGGCACAAAGCAGGGCCAGTGAAGTGTAAGCTTTTTGTGCTAGCAAAATCTTCTTTCCAGTTGATGGGTTTTCTGGGAGGAGGTTGATGGCAATGCTGAGCAAATCAGCTCTTGCGGTTGGCACCACGGCTTGCCACGTGTTTTGCACGGCACGAAGAGAAAGTAAAGAGTCGAGCAGCCAGGGTCTCAGCTCGACGAAATATGGTCGAGATAGCAAGTTTGAATTTTGAGCAACGGATGGATGCGCAAGTGTTGATATCAAAGCCGCTGCTTGCCGCATGGCTTGCGACACGTGCGGAAGAGAGTACGTAGTCTGTTGTACGAACAGAGAGCCAGGCTTTCCAAGCAGCAGCTCAAGTGTGCCGGCTGTAGGGAGGCTCATGTCTATATCGACTTCTTTGCCGGCGACGGTGGGCACCAGACCTTGAAGGCGGGACAACAAGCCTAGTAGAATTAGCCGGATTAGAACGGTACAACACCATTGCGTACAACTCACCATTACTCGTTTCCCTCAAATACAACATTATGGACGAGAGCAGAGACCACATTGACCCCGTACGAATGGTCAACAATATCAGAAATTGGAAGAACCCCTCAATTGCCGTTGTAAGGTCGAGGCAGCGAGCGTGGCCAAACAGTCTGAGCACCTTGGGAAAGATCCACACCCAGAGCGGCTCCTCTCCACGAAACACGAATTCTTTTCCATCCGTGGTGCATTCCAAGACGCTCGGCGTCTCCTCGATTGTGACCTTGAGGAAGTTGATGGCTTTGAGGGCCTCGGTGCGCAAATGGTTCTTGTCGGCAAAGACATCATCGAGCTTGATACCCTCGAGGACGACACGGGCGTATACGTAGATGAGCATGTGGTTGTGCTCTATTCGATCTGCGAGGGTGCGCAGCAGCTCGGGGTTGTTCTTGACCCTCTCGATGACGGCGAACAGTCGCTTCAGCTCGGCGTTCTCTTCGGATCGGGTGGACTTGGTCGAGGCAGGAAGACTTTCGGCGAGCTGGGCGGCTAGTGTGGATGGAGGAGGCACGTTGGGGGCAGCGCCAGCAGGCTTGCCATTGAGCTGGTCTGCCGCCATGACTTCGTATACATCGTAGGATTGACGGTTCGGGAGACGTTCTCGGGGTACGCAGGTCTGCGCAGGACGAGATCGGCTTGCGCTGGAGGGGCTTGCAGCGCTACACTGTATTCGCGTCCGGCGCGCTGGCGGGGCCAAGCTGCCTCGAGCGCGGTGCACTGTACGCGGGGTCACGTGCCGGACTAATCGATGTTCACCTCTTGGCTTACCTCAGCAAAGAATTGGCCCGAGCTTCATCAGCTTCCCAAGCTGGAAATATCTCCAATTGCAGGTTGGTGGAGTGCATCCCGGTGCGCCTCAGGTTAACCGTCCATCCTTACACTCACCTGAACTGATGACTGATGGCGTCAGCTTCCAAAGCGCCCGTTCTCTGCAGGGAACTTTGGTATCTCTCTCCTCATCAAACTTCTACATGAATCTCGGTTGATTGGTAATCTTGCATTTAGTCCCTGCATAGTTGCAGACAATCACCTGATTCTCACAATCACGAAGCGGCGCCCTTGCAAGTGCAAGGTTTACAAAGTTGTCTTCAATGGCTTGAGTTCGACCTATATTTCTGCGTACTCTACGAATCTCATGAAATACTGCCTGTCTCTAATTGGGTTCCTCAAGTTCTCTGAAACATAAAATACTTACTTGGATTGCCAACTCGATTAACACAATGATCGGTTTGAAGGAGGCGATGCCCGGGGCATTATTGGTCCAAAGCGCGAGCCAACCAAGGCAAAACATCGAAATGCACTCACTAAAGTCATTGAAGAGCAACGACAGCCAACGGCCAACTTCTTCACCCGAGCAGACAGCCACCTCAGCCGCCACAAGCCAGCCAAGTCCTCCAACAGACGCCGAGAACCCAAACGACTCGCCGTCCCGAAATGTCTCCAAAGCAAAGGGCGTTACCGTCATCATCACCCTCGCGGGAGTGAATTTCCTCAACACCATGGGTTCCGGGATTCTCATCGCAGCCCTTCCGCGAATCGCGGCAGACGTTGGGCTCTCTGATGGGCTCTCTCTCTGGCCAGCCGCAGTGTACTCCCTCGCAGCAGGGTGCCTGCTGCTCATATTCGGGGCCGTCGCCGACGTGGTGGGTGCGAAGCTCATGTGGCTGACGGGCAGCTATCTCTACGCCGTCTTCACGGTGGCCGTCGGTCTGGCCAGGACCGGCATTCAGCTGATTCTCTTCCGCACGGTTCTGGGCATCTCGATATCGATGTGTCTTCCGACGGCCATGAGCTTCGTCACCAGGACTTTCCCTAAGGGCAATTGGCGCAATGTGGCTTTTTCGATGAACGGCATTGGCTTTCCGTTGGGTTACGCTCTAGGTTTGGTGCTGGGTGGAATATTCGCCGATACCATCGGCTGGCGTTGGGGTTACTACCTGATGGCCATGATCAACGTCTGTCTTTCGACGGCAGCCATATGGTCTCTTCCGTCTGTTCACCAGGCATCGGAGAAGAAGTGGACTCGACGTCTTTCCGAGGACATTGACTGGATTGGTGCTCTCATCGTGAGCGTCGCGCTGGGGCTGCTCTTATATGTCCTGGCCATGACAACCTCGTCGTATACCAAACTAGGCGATGCGTACAATATCGCGCTACTCGTGATCGCAGTGATTTTGCTGGCCTCTTTCCCCGTATGGATGAATTTTCAGGTGAAGAAGAATCGCCCGGCGCTGATCCCGAACCGTCTCTGGCGAAACGCTTCCTTCACTTCAATCTGCGTGAGTTTCCGATAATTGCAGGTTCACTTGTTTCCAATCACTGACAGGACAACAAAGGTGTCCATCTTTCTGAGTTGGGCTGCTCTGAACTCCATTCAGTACTTTATCATGCTGTTGTAAGTATTGAAGAGTGACCCAGCTGAGACCCAGACGATGTTGACCGGTAGCCACAGTTTCCAAGAAGTTCAACACGTTTCTGCTCTCCAAAGCTCCCTCCGATTCTTACCTCACATCGTCATGGGGACGGCGGTAAACATAGCATGCGCCTGGCTCGTCTCCAGATTGAAAGCCCAGAGTCTAGCCGGCATCTCAGCGCTCATCACCATCGCCGCGCCCCTCGTCATGGCAACCGTCGATATCGATGGCTACTACTGGTACGCGCCCTTTTGGGCTCTAGCCCTATCGCCAGTCAGCGCAGACGGTACGTCCTCCTCCTGCATGCCAATCACATCCCAAACCCAGAAACAAGTCTGATGCACATACCGCAGCCCTCTTCACCGTCTCAAACCTCATTATCTCCGACGCCTTCCCGGCAGACCTTCAGTCTCTCGCCGGCGGCGTCTTCGCGGAGGTCGGTCAAATCGGCAACGCGGTGGGCCTGGCCGTGACGGCCGCCATCGCATCCTCCGTGACGGAGCACTCGGGGGCCGAGGCCAGGGAGGCCCGCATGGCGGGCTACCGTGCCGGGTTCTGGACCATTTTCGCGACCACAGTCGCGGTTGTCGTCATTGCATTTTTGGGGCTGCGGAAGGGTGGCACGGTCGGCAAGAAAGACGATTAAGAGTGAGCTAGGGCTGCTAGCCATGGTAGGGAGTGGTGGTGTAGTATGTCATGATGAACCGCCGTTGCCGCCTGTTTAGCTGCAGCACCGCGAAGGATTGAGCCACGCCTATTTTCTGGTATGTTTCTGTTTCTGAAGCGAATCGAGATGCTGCGATGGCGAAGTATTTAGGGTTTTGCAGCGATAAGCGCGCAGCTATCAATGCAGTTCTTCATAGAAAGGAAAAGAACATTGGCGATGATCCTCCCCCCAAAAATATGGGCAGCAGAAATGCTCTCATGACTGTAGCAACCTAATCAATGTTCGTATGCCGCAAGACGTAACATCAATCGGCGACATGTCCCGAATTTCACATACCCAGGACCCAAGAAAGCAAGTCCGTCCAGCTTTCAATGACTCTACACCTACCTTACTGTCCACTCGAATCAGATGACGCAGCCATCTTCAGCTAAGACCTCCATTTCGGTCTGATCTCGACCCAGCAGTAGGGTTTACCTTCGCTAAGCAATTCTTCAGACGAAATTAGGGGTAGTTAATTAGTCCGAGCACAGCCAGACGATGAGTTGTCTCAAAGCCAGCAAGTCCAACGGCCAAGCTCATCAAGGACGACACGCGACGACACAGCCAGGCAAAGTCATCGATGTCGCCCATCAATATGTCATACTGCATCCATCAAAGGGGGTCATAGCCTCAAACTCCATACCAGCCCCTGCTCCAGCCCCGCGAACTCATGGGGCGTTTCTCGGACATGGTCAAAGGAGCCTCCGTACGGATGGCAGGTGCCGGACGTGCCTTGTCAACTGGGGACTTTGACGACATGTCCCCATCAGAACCCGTCCCCGTCAAGCTCGTCAAAACTGGTTGCCAGAGGCCGTGTTTCCTCTTTTTTATGAGGTGGGCACAAGCAGACGGATATCGAACTGCGACGACGATCCTTCACGAACGCACATCTCCTGCCGCCTATTCCCAAGGCGGGAGAAAATTGTCCAGGTATCACCACAGAGATGCCTACACTACCTTATTCCTAGAGATACACCCCTCCTGGAAAGGGTATACAGATCGATCGCCCAGCGGTCTTCGTCTTCCTGCTCATTGCTCGGCACTCCTTTCGCTGCAGCGCCAATCTGGCGCCTATTTCGCTTTCCTCTGCTGCCGCTTGGCGGTTTGACAAACCTAAAAAAGACAAAATGCCACTACTACTTCACAGTAAGGTACTGATAGGGTGCCTACGCTGCTACGCCAATCGACTGCCGCGGCGCCGGCCGCTGCACCTACCATTCAACGCCTAACCCGTGTAGACGATGATCAGTTGGAGAAACCCCCCGATTGCTTGGCCTTTCCCCCCCCCCCTTTTTTTTTTGTCTTTGAGCAAGTGTCGAAGAAAGCCTAGACCTGGCTGTTTGGAGGAGATGGCGCGGGTCTTGTGAGTCGTGTGCTCATGTGCCACATCGGGCGGCGGTCAAGCCACATCCATTTTCACGACAGGGCATCTTAGGCATCTTAGGCATCTTGGCGATTGTGGTGTTGCACTTAACTTAGTCGATGTTCCCAGTTCAGGGGAGGCTTTTCCTTCGCCGTGGCTGTCGAGCCTATAGAACAAGGCAGTGCCTAAGGTACCTACCTACTTAACAAGTTCGGCGCGTGGTTTAGGAGGATTGTGTACAGTGAGTTCGTCGTCGCCGTCGTCTACCCGAGCAAATCCACTGCTTTATCTGCACGACAGCATCATTCAGTTCCACAGTCGGAGATCATCATAAAGCAGACGAAGGCTCGGCGGTTACATGTTAGATGCAATGTAGTAGTGTGATACTGCACTCTGGGAGCGAAGGGAAGGTAAGAGATGTTCGGAAACTGGACAGCAGAGAAGCAGGTTTTTTTTTTCTTTTCTTTCTGGGATTGCCGGTGTAGGGCTGGGCCGGGGTGATTGTTCGTCATAGTGGATAGGCGGACTAACACGTAGCTCCAGTTAGCAGAGGTAGGTGCTGGGCCATTTCGAGACACGCTTCCAGTGCCTTAGACGCGGGACGTCAGGTACGTTCCCCCCCCCCTTTCTTCTGGTTGATGTGATGGCCACGCGTACTTCTCGACCGTTTGGGTAGGAAGTGTTGATCAGGATGCGAGTGTTGTTGGTTTGGGGGCCGTGGTTCCCGTTGTCCTTACGGATGCTGCGTGCCTTATGCTCACCAGAACTCTCGTGCGGCTTGGTGTCTCCGGTTGGAACTTGGAAGAGTCGACGCCGGGGTGGGGTACTTCAGGTACCTACCTTGAGGTACCTTGACCGTAGAGGCTGGGAATCCGTGTCTTCCCGGCGCACAGCACCTCACTCTGTGTGTCCAAGCTCCAGTGTCTCCCAAGACCCTCGATCCCTGTTTCCAGATGGCTGGCGGATAGATTGACCCGAGGTGCAACCCCCGCCATCGCTTCTGGAAGGTACGCAGTAGGTAGATACGTACTTCCTTACGGACAGAATATGAAGTACACGGTGACACGGCTACGAAGGTGAAGCGTGAGGTATCTGAGACCCACACAAATGAGTCCCGGTGTTTCCCCGCCAAGACCCCCAAAAGCACTTCGACTGGATGAGAAGCAACGCCGCAGTGAACGAGAAACAAAAAAACAATTGCCTTAGACATCATCGGCCGCGACTACGACTTGACCGCTGTTATTCCCATGCACACCAGCCAGCAATCAGCAATACACCATGAACATGTGCAACCGTGCGCAACGAACCCATCTCAAAGGCTAAACCTTGATTCAATATTTGCCTCATCATTCATGAGATATCACGGGCTGAGGTGTTTTTTGGCATCTCGGCGGCTTCGGGCAGCGTCGGCGTTGGTGGAGAACTGACGACAAGACGGGGCTGGACTACCTACCTACCTACCTAGGTAGGTACCTTATCCTAGCGGCCCTGGGGGCTGTGCTGTGCCTACCTAGTGTTCGCAGTTGCTCTGCTAATAATGCCGCTAGGTATATCGGTGCCGTCAAATGTCAAGTCGACACGCCGGGACGAACATGGAAATGGTTTGTTTGGAATGGAAACCATCTTTAGGTACCTACCAGACCTTAGACCCCGCGCGTGCTGACAACTTCGCTAGGTCCAGCTTCTTCTTTCTGCTGTTGCTTCAGGTTGGTTCCCCCTTACATCACTCTACCTCAGCAGTGAGCTATTTTCTACCTTGCCTGTATCGTTATCTCCCATACTCAGGTCCGGCCCCGATGCTCTAGATGTGATTATCCGAGGCCTCGTTCAACTTAGAATCATCAAAATAGTGTAGGTCCCTCCTCTCTTCCGGGTAACTCAAACCCTCCACCTCTACCTCATCCTCCACCTCATCCTCGGAATGCTCCAGTCATGTTCCCCCTCCGCTGGTTGCCTCCCCCCGTGGAACCTCGGTCCTTTCCTGGATGGTCTTGGGCCGGCCAAGCCATGCATCGTACCTGTCGTTCACTCCCACATTGGCTCTCCAGAGCGGAATCCCAATGCCAAATCCTGTCCACAACGAACAACCCGCTCCACTCTCTCTCTCTTGGCCCATGATCCATTGGATCATTACCTCCACTCTATTCACGCCCCCCGGAATCCATAATGGGGGGGGGGGGGGGGGCGCTGACCATGCCTACTATGGTAGTAGGCACTGCGTAAAACTGACAGATGCCCCCATCGTCGTCAGCCAATGCTGGGCACCGGCACGTTCGCGCCAGGAACACGACGCCCCTGGGTGCCACTTCCTGTCGTCCATTCGGCCTCTCCAGCCTGGAAACCCACATCCCCATGCTGATTGTTGATTGCTGATGCTGCGTCCCGTAGGCAAGTCTCTTTGTCATTGTTGACCCTCAACGTTCGAAAGTTTTCGGTCTGGCTACGTCTTTCTTGTGTTGCTGATCTGGCTGGCAAGCAGCCTTGTCTTTCTTCTGGATCTATACTTCTTCTTCGACCTACCTATCCTGATCTAGTACCCTTTAAGGGGACGGGACCGACTGCCATCTGCATTCTTCTTCTACTTCCCCCTTCCACTGCCTCGACCCCTCACCCCTCCCTCTCCCTCTGCTTCTCGAAGAGGAAAGCTGTACATCTGACCTGCATCCATCCTCCTGCCCTGCCAAACCATCACACAAACGTCCAGACCACAGCAGCCCAGCACCCTGCTTCCGTCTGGGCTTATTTTTAAATCGTTGGACGGCCGTTCTTCTCTGGTCCCTTCTTTCTCACGTGTCCCGCAACACCCTGACTCTCACACAAAGTTCCATCTCGCCCCGAGAACTACGGCCAGATACATACGAGAGGCTCACAGCTACTGCTGCGCCAAGACGCAAGCTTCCACTTGCACACTACACCCCCTCCTCTCTCTCACTCACACACCTCCCACCAAGGGCGCACCCACTCTTCGGGCAGAGGCATTCCCAGTTCCCGCCGGCTCGGACTGAAAGCTGCAGCCATTTGGGCTTGGGCTGCTTTATCCGTCCGCCGCGTCCACTTCGTTTTCTGTTCGCTTCGAGCGTGACCGACTTCTCATTTCTCTCCCCTAACCTCCTTGTCCTGGATCTCGGGAGAGCACTCATAGTCATCTGCGTCCCTACACATTCATTTCCCAACCTACCCTCGACCCTCGCCTCTCAGGGTCGCGGCACAAAACCTAAAAATCAGACCGCCTGGCGCTCCTCAACTCAAGCGGCGCATGCTCCATATTGTTCTTGAAGGGCCAGAGTCTCTTCTCGGAACCAGATGATCGCTTCCTTCTCTTCCGTCTCTCGCATCCTTCCTTCGACAGGCTACACTTGAGAGAACCCCGCTCTGGAGCCAATCCGCACCTACTTCTACCGAGAATCACGAACAACCAACATGGCCGCCGCTGTGACCGAACACCCGCGATTCTTCCCTACGCGCACCGATGCGCTGACCGTAGAGGATTTTGAAACAGCGTCGATCCGATCCGCCGCACCGTCTTATTGTGAGTTCGAACTTCATCATGAGGTCGCGTGTGGGACACTGGGCGCTTCTGTACTGGTGCACCCGGTGCTTCACAAACTTAGCCTCACCAACAATTTCTCTCCTACCGTGACAAGCCATTAGATTGAAAAGCCAAGCTGACAACAGTGCCAAACAAAAAAGTCTCCGATGCACCTTCATACCACTCCACGGCACCCAACCCCGAGCCGATTCCCGCGTACTCACCCCCGGCCAACAACGCCGCCGCCAACAGAAACGGCTCCACCCAGTACCCGACCTCACTGCTCCCCGCCGCACCAGCCCCGACCCGCTCCGGCAATGCGACGCCTCAGCCCCGCTCCGGCCTCCCGCCAATTCCCCCGGCTGCCCCCGTGACGCCTCAGCTCAACCAGTTCCGAATTCCGACCTGGTCAACCGTGCAGTCCAACCCGACCCTCAACAACGTTGCTCGCCGCCGTGTGAACCAGAACAGCCCCGACCCGGTGGCGCATTTGCGGAGGTTCATGTCGGAGCGCCTGGCGGAAGAGGAGGCTGCGCAACGTGCGCGAGAGTTTCGACCGCTCGAGGACCCATATCTTGTCGGCGAAGAAGCCGCGTCAAGAGCTAGGCAGGAGAGACTAGGCAGAGAATCCGGGGAGGATATTCTGTGGGACGAGGACCGGCGCTGGAACAGGTTTCTTGGTATGCAGCCGCCCTTTGCTCTTTTCAACGCAACATCACTGACTCGAGTATGCAGCGCAAATGCAAACCTGGGAGGGCCGCGAACGCAGCCCCTGGCGGAACATTCGCCAAACCGAGCCGCCGTCGCAGCGAAAGAAGCTGACGAGGCGCTTGGCAGGACGTCTTTGGTAAATGAGATGTTCTCTCACGATTTCTGACGCGCATGTGAAATGACTGCGAAAACGAGAGTCCGCCATGCATTGGGATTGGAGTACGGGTACCTTCATGTTTCATTTCCCTTTTTACGTTCATCCATCGTCGTCTCAGATAGAGCATTTGAGAGCCGACGATTCCTCCTGCTTTTGGGAGATCATTTCCATCTTGGGTTATTTGGGGTAAGGGGCATGGCAATTTTTTTTGGTGTCTTTTCGCAAGAGGGACTTTCAGCACTCTGACTGCGTCGTCATTGACCAGATGCATGTGAGTGAGGCCATCTCACTCGATTCGATTCGTCGTATCAACATAGGGATCACGGGACCTTCTAGGGCTTTATGAGTTGGATTTAGGGAAATCAAATTGAACAAATCTCATGAACATTGTTCTGCACTTGGTGCGATATTCTCTGTCAAGTTCGAGCTGCTGTACCTAAGCGTTTTCTGGAGCCTATCGATGTGATTGCGGGCCATCGGCAACCGGGCGTGTTTGGCATGTCGTGGGATTCTGGTCAAGCTTGCCCGGGGTCATGAAGCAGGGCGGCATGGACGTGTCAGACAATATTCTCGGGAAAACTCAAAAGGCCCAAGACACGAACCGCCTGTCGCGAAGAGATGGTCAGTTAACAGAGAAGACCCAGAGAATTCGACATTAGTATACGGGAGAGCAGTAAACATGGGTAGGGGAGTGTAAACTAAGTGTGGATGTGGCTATCTTGGGGATGTAATGGCACATTTCTTGAGGCCATCAGGCCGATTCATGTACACAGATGCCATGCTCCTATACAGAGCCCCGCGGCGTCTCGACTGGCCACAAGATCCGAGATAACTGGGCTCTTCCAGTCTGTGACTCGGGGGCTCTAGTTTCGAAGCTTTAAAGGTGTCAAGTTGTTCGAAGAGGGGATTCACAATCCTCACAAGTCCATTTATATTGATGCGCAAGTCACAATTCCTTTTTGTTGTAGACACGGTCGGATCTGCATTTAACCATTGGATGTCAAGGCTCTACTGTTTTTTTTTTACGCACACATAATGCGGTTGTGTCAGTCACAACACGTCTGTCCAACTAGAAGAAATCGCTGTTTGGCTTCATTCTCGTCTGGTAGCTCTGGTGTTGGAGACTGAGACTTCGGGGTCCTACAAAGCTCAGATTCCAGACCGAGAATGTTGAAGTCCAACATCTATAGAGGGATTATCGTTCTTCAGAATGTGGTTTCATAGTTGGTGTGTTGAAACCTGTGTTAATCGGAGACTCGACCGAGGCCACGACTTCGGTTTAGTGCTGATCTCGCATGAGCTCAATCGCCGTATCTATTCGCCAACAACCTGTTCTCGAACGACTTTGCCGGAAAGGTTGGCTTCCTTGCCCTTGCTTTTGCCGTCTATGAAACGTGGGATTCTTCGGATGGGCTTAGCATTCATTCACTTGACCCGCGAATCACGACGACCCACTCAACTTCTCATTTGTTCTGATGTCCGACAGCAACCTCGGTATTATACACCATGGCAAAGAGAGAGGCACCTTGAATAACTCCGCAGCTATACGATCTAAACTGGTTTACAATGGGGCAATATTCATTGGAGAGAATGGCGTCAGAAATAGTGTCGATTTCGGTGCAACGAATACGATTCCCTGGGTGGGATTCCCAGGTTGCTCCTTCGAAGCAAATAGAGGTGGTCAAGACGAAATTACTGCTGAACCAAGGATAAACTACCAAGACTTCATGTCATGAACCATTACGGTCAGATCGGGTTCATTTGAAAGACCCTCGGCTAGTGTTGTGACGGAATAGATACCGTGAAGAAGTTCCAAACAGGGTCTTGGGCTTTGGCAACCAAGCTGTATGGGACCGGAAGGTCATCCCAGCTGCCACAATCACCTATGCTCGTTTCAGGCGGTGTCCCGTATCTAAGCCTGCGTTTTCTACTTAGGGAAGGTAGCCGGACTCGGTGTGTATTTCGTACTTCATCACTAGCTACCCCGTCCGCGGAGGCGGGCCATGATGCCGGGCGACAACATCTAGACTAGTCGAGACAACAACATGCAATTGTTCTCGTCGTCGCCTGCATCCAATCCCTGTGGTTCCCTCCCATTCGCCGCATTCTTCCTCAAAGCTCCACTTTGTTCGCTAAAAAGAGTCAAAGATGCCATGGCGGATATGCACGTTGACTTCCGTTGGTTCTTCCTCCCTGGTCGAAGAAGAGGGGGTCACTTTTTCGGATTGTTTGCCTGCCACAAAAAGGATCGACAGCCCCTCCTCAACCCGTTCTGTTGCGCTCTGTCTATTTCGTTCACTTCGAACGGCGAGGCATAGGTTTGACCGAGAACTTTATGCGGAAGAATCGAGACTTTTCGAACAAAGTTACCAGCAAAGAAAGATGGCTGCGGCGGCTGACCACGAGGTGCAGATTGCTGCCGACGACGTTGTAAGTACAGCTTTTTCGGCTCTCAAGCACCTACTGACTGCAATTGCAGGCTTTTGATGACAGTTCCTCGGAAATCGGAGTGAGTGGAAACTATGCTCTTCATTGATGCCCATCGCATACTTTCTGAGGGCCACTTTTGCTCATGCCTTACCATCCAGAGTCTCGCTTCCTCGACTACCAGCGTAACTAGCTCTCTACTCTCGTATCGAATTGAGAACGGAAGGACCTACCATGTTTACAAGGAAGGAAGTAAGATATTGCAACCTGTAGAAATCCGTTTCTTCGAGACTCGGACTAACCAAGGCAGAGTACTTGGCGCCAAACGATGCAACAGAAGAAGACAGACTAGGTACGCTCTTCGCATCATAGCCTCAGAACTTCACTCACCTCAGCCATTGTTCGACATCAGACCAACAGCATGAAATATGGATCTACACGCTTGGCGGCAGGTTGGGCATAGCTCCGCCCTGCAGCCCGGACGTCAAAGTCGATCGCGTCCTCGACGTAGGTACTGGCACCGGTATCTGGGCGGCCGATTTCGGTGACTTGCATCCCGAAGCCGATGTAAGCCATATTCAACCAGTATATTTTTCACGAGATCTTGACCGGGCTGATTTTTAATCTACTTTGTGTCCGGCAGATTCTTGGCATGGATCTCTCTGCGCCGCAGTCGTGCTTGTGAGATCGACCTTCTTCCCCACCATCATCCGGTATCCTACTGACGAGGGAAATATCTCAGCGCTCCTTCGAATGTCAGATATGAGATTGACGATCTTGAGGAACCCTGGACTTACTCGCGCCCATTTGACTACATTCACCACCGGTTGATGAATTCGTGCATCAACGACTGGACAGAATACCTCACCAAATGCTACGAGTACGTTTCTTGACCCTTGGAAGTTTTCATATACTCTAGATGTTCACCGTGCACAAAAAAACAGTAATCTGAAGCCGGGCGGCTACGTCGAACTTCAAGAGGGCGAGATCTATCCTAGATCTGACGACGACACCTTTCCTGCGGACTGCGCCCTGGCCAAGTGGGCCAACATGTTGCAAGAGGGTGCGGAAAAGGTCGGCCGCAAGTGGATGGATATAACCTCTCTCAAGGCTATCATGCTTGAGATTGGCTTCGTCGACGTGGAGTTGAGCTTCTACAAGTGGCCCATCAACGATTGGCCCAAGCACGAGTACTACCGGACCCTCGGCTTGTACAACCACGAAAACACTTACAATGCCTGCGAGGCCATGAGCATGGCGCTCTTCACCCGCGTTCTCGGATGGTCGCGGGATGAGGTCAACGTGTTCCTCATCGACGTCCGCAAGGACCTGAAGAACAGGAACTACCACGCCTACTTCCGATGGTGAGTCTGCCCTTGCTGGTCTCGGTTTTCGAGAGCGTTGCTAAAGATGTCTCAAAGTCCCGTCGTCGTTGGACGCAAGCCGGAATCGAAGTCTACTGCCGAGACGTCAGCTTAGTTTGGTTGCCTTCTTCGTACCTCTCTGGTGGCAGAAGCGGGCTCTGAGGGCTTAGGGGCAATCTAGCGCGGACCGATTGCACAGTTTATTTTGTGTTTGGTTCTACGTCCAGGTATCCGCCCTTGAATTTCGGTGTCTAGAAGAAATTGAAGTGGTTTATTCAGATCATGTCCACAGAAAACATCACGTTGTTAAGTCTGTGTCTTGTACTTATTTCGACCTGGTGGGTGAACTCAGGGCGGGGCTAGATGTGTTAATATCGTGAGGAATCACAGTAGCCCCTTTGATCCACACGAGTACATCTCATCACAAGAATGAACTTTGTACAATCAGCGGCATTCAACAAGTCAGTTTAAATAAGACAAAATCATCTCGCATGGCTCTCTCTTTACTCATGGACAAATATACCTTGCTGTGCATCGTCGTAGCGCAAATGTCTTTCCCCCGGTTCGTCTATTCATAGAAAGAGGCAAGCAATATCCACAGAACTTAAAGGTTGGAGGAAACTGCACAACCTTGTGGTGAAATGTGCAGGCGAAAGTAGTTACCTAACTACGAGAGCGTGGTTTTGTTGGCGGTAAGGCTGGTGTCTGATGGCCGTTACCCTAGGAATAATCATCCGTCATTAAAGCCCACTATTCTCTTCTTTTGAAGATGTTGCAAATTTTCTGGATTTTCTGACTGACACAAGACGAAATTGGATCGATCCATTGAAGGGGCATCTCTGAGACACTGACTTGAAGTGCCAGCTCCAAGTCGTGGCCGCCAACCCGTGTTATTGAGAGGCACGTTGCGACGCTGTCATCCTTCGTCTCTTGCGCCAAGAGACTATTCGTCCACAAGGATACTAAGCAAGAGACTGGGAGAACTGAGAGGTTGGAGATTTGCAACCCCTTGCTTCGAAAATGACCGGACGCCAGCCCAACTTCTGGATCTTCGCAACCTGGCCGCACCTATGACCTCAGCTGTGTTCCGGCCTACGACCATTGGTGTTGGTGGTTACTGGTCTGTGTTTCGCTAGGTAATAACCGGAAGTCCACCTTTTATCGTTGGTAGGACACGGAACTAGTTGGGGCTCTTTATGTAAGTCTCGATAAAAACAGGAGAATGATATTTAGGCGGGGGAGACTAGCCATTTGATCGTAGCTCGAGCCATACTTTCAAGGGCTACGATGTGCGCCGTCATGATTACAAGACCTGTTGTCCACCAGCTTCCGCTGAGGATTCTTGGGCTGGAACAACCAAGAAAAGACCATGGGCTGTGTTTGTAATAAGTCGCTCAGCGCTCTGAACTATCCAAGATTCGATCTTGACATTGTATTGGCCGTTGGCCAACAGTCCAACATGTGACACTAGGCTGTTCCACTAACATCATGTCCAGCTACTCGTGAAGTGGCATCAGCCTCACAGCAGTGAGAATGACGCCTTGGGGCCACATCTATCACGGCGTCCGGTTTCGTTGTCCTCGCTTGGTGGCAACAGCAGCAGCATGCTGTGCAACCCACCAATCGAACCCCCTATTCTCTAGAAACTTGATGGACGGGTAGAGATACCGAGGTGGGCCGAGAACCTGTAGCTGCTTGGGTGATGCGTCGTGTCGTGTTGGTACCTTTCGCCGTTCAGGTCAGCTCCAATATCATTGCCTACCCCCTGTGAGATGGGCGGTATTATGATGGTCTGATAGTCTCGGTACAGTCACACACTTCTCGTGGTCCTCAAGAGCTACCTTGTTGCGACTCTTCTCGAACGGATGGAGGATAGGCTTGAGGTTTGTTGGTGGCGAGTGGGAGTGGAGGGTGTAGCACGTCATGGCTTGTAGTGGATGGTCCTCAACGGCTAACAGCGAGGAACAAAGCCAAACGGTAATCTTCAGATCATCAAACGCTCTCAACCTCGTAGGATACTGATGTCTCTAGATGAACGCGATATAGTGCCTTGGCGATGTATATGACGTTTAACAAAGAAATGAGCAATAACCCCTGTCAACTCACTCTCTGCGTAGGCAATCGTGATACCCACCAGCTTCTTTGAGAATAATGACGTTCAATTGACTCCTTCGGCTCCCATTCGATCTCATAGTACCCACATGAAGATGCGAAGTATGACTCTTGTCTCGTCGAGGAAGAAGCAGTAGGTTGTCGCGGCTGCATCACATGAAGCGACATGGGCTGGAGTATGGTTTCAAAAGATTTCAAAAATACTGAACCCGGAGCCTTATAATACCTTCCATCCCCTCCCGGAGCTTCTCTACCTTAAGCAGCCCTCCACACATAAAATCTACGTGAGGAATTTTCTGATAAAACGCCGTGCCATATGCAGCTCTGGATTGGAGACGACCGCCTTGACGACATGTCTTTTGATGTTACTCTTCGACCTAGCGTGCCGGCGGTTTCCCTCGCTTAATGTACAGTAGTGTTACGTTGTTAAAGGGTGTGGCTAAAACATCGTTCCGATTTCGCCGGTTAGGTTTAGTGAAGTAGGAGATAGGAGCTTAGCCCTTGGACTTGGTGTTGAGGATCAGAGCGACAATGAGACTGTACAAAAATGTCAGTTTTTATTGTCAGGAGCTGGGGCATGCTTTGCACAATGTACCCGTAAAGACCCAAAACTTCACCGAAAATGAGAATCAGAACCATGCCGACGAAGACGCGGGATTGCTCCATGTACGAGCGCACGCCCTTGTCACCGACGATACCGATCGTGTAGCCGGCCGCGAGTCCAGTAAAGCCGACAGAAACACCGCAAGCAAGGTGCATGAAACCACTGTCGACTCAGTCAGTGGATGTTCTTGGTCAAGTTGCACGCCGAGACGACTCGTAGCGGGCGATGCGTAGATCAGAACTGACTTGAACAAGCTGTATTCGCTTCCAGTGCCAGGGGGCGACAGGTCTTGGGCGATGAGGACAGAGATGACGAGGGAGTAGACAGCAATGATACCGGACATGACGACGGGGATCAGACACTGCGCACGTTAGACGAAGCCTTCCTGCTAGGAGACGGTTTACCATGCCTTCATAATCAGATCAGGTCTGAAAGTTCCCACACCAGCGATACCGATACCCGACTTTGCAGTACCATATGCGGCGCCGATGCCTATATTGGATTCTGTTTAGCATGTCGCTCTCGTTCGTCGCGTCGGGAAAGTAGTCGGATCAGGTCGGAAGGGATCGATTGAACATACATCCGAAGACCATGGCAGCCGCGATTCCAGCCTGGATATGGGACATGCGTCAGCAAACATGTACTTCATCGATGACATAGCTTGATAGCTTGGCTCCTGACGAGGCCAGCGATGCTTCGACCGGGGGGGGGCGGTAGTTGGAGCTTACCATTCCGATGAACGGCGCGAACTTCGGGGCGAGAGCGGAGTCTTCAGCCATGTTGGGCAACTGTGTAGGGCGGTCTCGATATGCGGGGTTGGTGTTGATGACCGACGGAGGGAAGGGATGTATGGCGTGTCGAGGATCCCGCGATGTATGGCTGTCTGCGCTACCTGGATCCAGGACCTGGGAGCTTGGTGACGGCGACGAGACCTGGCCCAATCAGGACCGCAAGGTGGGACGGCTGCGAAACCCGTGACACGGCAGAACACCGGCCCGATACCAGCCTCATCTGCTGAGATAATCCTCGGAGAGGTGGCTGGAGCGTCGATGATTCAAGTTTTGAAGTGGATCCCCTGCACATGCGCGGCGTGGCACCGCAGACGCCTGCTAACGGCCCGTGCTGGTGATATCCTTATCGGGCACGTCGCCTTATCGCGGTCAACCACAGCCCGAGGACGTGGAGTGGAATCCCTGGGTCTCTGCTAACTTTCGTCTCCTCCCCCTTGAAGGCAGGTGTAAGGTATCTCATGTTTGGGTTTCCTCTAAGAATTACCTTAGCAAATGGAGGGGACGGGACGTGCCTTGCGTGATGAAAGGCAATTTTACTATTCGTCGCACGCGGCCGTTGCCCACGGGGAAGTGGCTCACCTGGTTGGCCGCAACGGTCGACGCGGGCCTCGAACCTGGTGCCTCCTTCCCCCGATGCCATACCCGATACAACAAGTTCCTTTTCGATTTGCTTTGGCTTCCATCTTGAGGCAGCGCAGCATCAAACAAGCCGAGGCCTTGAATCATTATGGGGCAGTCAGTCGTCAGTCGTGCCGTGCATGAGCAGCTCCATTTCTTCCGGCAGTCACCCGCCCACCTCACGTAGGACAGTCTCAGCCTAGTCCCTGACTCCCAGCAAGAAGACGACTGGTCTGCGGATTAGTCTGATATTCTTAGATACTCTACGCATCTGAATGTGCCATGTGCCTGCCCTGGCTCACACTCTAAGAATGCCCAGGCCAGGCCAAACGACGCCTTCATTGTCCAGGACATCTGCTGGGTCAAGGTTAAAGTCCTAGGGACCTCCAGAGATGACGGTAAAGGACATGGAAAACAGACCGACCAGCCAACAAGACCCAACCGACTCCGTGGTCTAGCGCCTCAGTGGATCGTTAAACTTATACATTTTGGGATCCACCATCTTTTTCTCTCTTCTTGACGTGTTCCGTGCCGCCAGACCGCTGCTGCCATACATACAGTACGTTCTGTCATGTCTCCTGACATAGCCTTTCCCTCTCTCGACTTGGCCCTTTCCACGAATACCTCTAGTACCTTTACATCACCTTAGGTTGAAGGATTTGTTAGGCATGTAATGAGATAGATAGCCTACCTTATGTAGCCAAAGATAGCATCGCGCCAGGGAGATGGGGCAGAGAGGGAGGGTGATACTACGAGAAAGTGTGCTGCATGCCGCAGACCTGCAAACTGCAAATGGAACTGAACACTGCAGGCCCTGTTGTACTTTCACTGTACCCGACACGCAGAACCAGAAGAAACGGCCGATTCCCGTCTCGTCTCGTCTCGTCTCAATCCTGGCAACAACCAGAAACAGCGACAGCGACAACCCAATTCCACCAGGTCTATCATGTCCTACCAATCTATCCCCAGCTTTGCACGCCTGGCCCCGACCATTCTAGCCCAATGCCAAGCAGCAGCGACGGGACTCTTGCCAGCTAACAACTCTCCTACACTCTCCTACCTAAGGTAGCCAAATTGCCGAACTTTCTGCCACTGCCATTGCCACTCACTGGCACTACCTACCTACCTACCTACCTTACCACCACCAACACCAAACCACCACCACCACCAACCCGACCCTCCTCCGCAGCATTTTGTCGACTTTAGCTCCCATTCTACTCGGCATCGCTACTGCTGCTGCACCCGCGCTGCTCGACCCCCGCCCTCGACGCTCCTTTTTGCAGCTTGTTGGAATCTCAACCTCGTGGTGTTCCCTCATCCAATTCTGCCCGTGCCAGGGCCCTGTGTCAAATCAGAGGCCCATAACGTCGCCCGGCCCATCCTGGAAAGGAGACGGGGAATAGAACGAAGGGGAAACGAAAAGCAAAGCAACACCAAAAAAAAATCCCTCCGAAGACGCCGCGCCCACCGCCCTATCGACCACACGAACGTCGTCGGCGCCATCGACTTTGCAATCGCCAATTCCGCCCTGCACACGGCTTCCGGCGGTCCTGTGTCTCCTCACCATAGTCGGCGGCCGTTGAGGCCTCGCGTTGTTAGTACACCTTTCTCCTTCGATTCTTGTACCACATTTTTCTCCACCTTGGCACAATTCGCCATCTCCCCTTTATAATTAACCGCCCAACGACAACGACCAGATGCTGATAAGAATCTCCGTTACAAAGGCTAGCGAGATCGATCCATATCACCATGGCCGAATACCACGGCGACCCGCGAGGTCACTCGAATAACTACCAACGCGATGCCGCCTTCTCCAACATTTTCGGCGCCAATCCCCCGCCGGGACGCTCCCAAACCATGACCTCCTCGTCGATGCCTCCTCAGATGATGCCACATCAGGGTAGAACGCAGACAATGTCCTCATCTTCCATGTCGAGCATGCAACGACAACCCCCGCCGAGACAACCTCCAGGCGGCTATTTGGATCGTGATCCGGGCTCTCCGAGAGGGGCTCAGATGCAGCCGAATGCATATCCGGGGCCGCGTTCGGCGTCGGGCGGTTATCAAGTGCCTAATCCTCAAGCACAATATATGCCGCAACAGCAAGCTCGTCGACCGTACCCTGGCCCCCCGGGTCCCATTCCCCAACGCGGCGACATGAGGGGACCGCCGGCTCAAGGCCAGTACGGACCAAGGAACCCGGCACAGAGGTTCTATCAAGGAGGAGGACCAGGACCGGCGCTGAATAATGATCCCTACCGCTCACAGTCTCTTGCCTCCGCCCCGAGACCGAACATGTACCAACCGCCTCCCGGCAGTTACGGATCGCAGCCGAATCACCAGGCCCCAGCCAATGCCTTCCGTCACCCCGGGTACAACCCGAGCTCGGCCCGAACCACGGCGCAAGGACGAGTCGTCCCAGAACGCCAAGATGATCGAGCCATGTCGATGACCGGATATCCCCCCCAGGATCGCGACCTGCACCAATATCAACAGAACTCTCATCAGACAATGAGCGGGCGGGTGATCCCGAACAGGAGAGCGCCAGTGGAACTGCCCACTACAAATGGCAGCTTCGGAGGAGGCTACACACCAGCGCCGGGTTCCCAGACAAGGGCGACGAGCATGGCTTCCTCGAATGGAGACTCTGGCGCTCAGAGGACCATGTCCATGGCATCTACCGTCGCACCTACGATAACACCTTCAGACTCTGACACCGCGACGCTGGCTCACAGGCCTTCTATGAGCAAGTCTATTGATGGCGAGCGGCCACCGACAGCCAAGATACGGCCTCCCTTGGTGTACCCTGCATTGCTCTCAAGAGTAGCAGAGTGTTTCCGCCAGAAGATTATCACCGGCGACAGAACGAAGAACGAGCTCACGTATAAGAATGCGTTTAGCGGTGCCGAGGCGGTGGACGTATTGTCGTACATTATCAGGACGACCGACAGAAACTTGGCCTTGCTGCTGGGAAGAGCGCTCGATGCCCAGAGATTCTTCCACGACGTTACCTACGACCACCGTTTGCGCGACTCCACATCCGAAATGTACCAATTCCGAGAAACCCTGATGGATGAGCCCGAAGAGAACCCCGTCAATGGTGTTTTCGTCCTTCTTTCCGAATGTTACTCGCCCACTTGCACAAGAGACCAGCTCTGCTACTCCATTGCCTGCCCCCGCAGGCTGGAGCAAGTATCTCGGTTGAACCTAAAGATCCAACCCGGTCTGAAGAAAGAAGCTGAGGCCGCCACGACCGAGGACGATATCGACCAGACCGACGAGCAAAAGCTGTGGATCAACTCGGTGCCGAAAGAAATTGCTGAGAGCGTCGGTGATAGGGAGAAGAAGAGGCAGGAAGTCATCTCCGAAATCTGCTACACCGAGAGAGACTTCGTCAAGGACTTGGAATATCTTCGCGACTTCTGGATTCTTCCCTTGCGGTCCAAAGCCTCTCCTATCCCTGCAAACAAGCGGGAGAAGGTCGTCAAGGCCATTTTCAGCAACATTGTCGATCACCCGAGTCTTCACAGTGTAAGTTCGCGATTTGCCAAGTCTTTGACTGAGCGGCAACAGAAGAGTCCGGTGGTCGGTAATATCGGCGATATTTTTATGGAATGGGTTCCCCAATTCGAGCCATTCATCTGCTATGGCTCCAAACAACTCGAGGCCAAATTCGAATTTGAGAATGAGCGATCATCAAACCCGTATTTTGCCAAGTTCGTGGACGAGATCGAACGGAGGAAAGAATCGCGAAAGCTGGAGCTCAACGGTTATCTCACCAAGCCTACGACGCGTCTGGCTCGTTACCCGCTACTGCTAGAGAACGTGCTGAAGTATACCGAGGACGGTAATTCGGACAAGGACGATATCCCGAAGGTGCTGAAAGTGATCCGCGACCTCCTCAGCAGAGTCAACGCCGAGTCAGGAAAGGCTGAGAATAGATTCAATCTGAGGAGGCTGCACGAGCAGCTGCGATTCCGACCCAACGAGAGAGTAGACCTGAGATTGACAGAGGAGGGCCGAGAATTGGTGTTCAAGAGTCAGTTGAAGAAGACACCGCAAGACGCGTCTGAGATTACGGCTTTCTTGTTCGACCACGCAGTCCTGCTGGTTCGAATCAAGCAGGCTGGCAAGGGCGAGGAGATCAAGGCGTACCGAAGGGTGAGCATTGTCGTCTTATGTGTGTAATTGAAGCTAATCTGGTTCAGCCCATCCCTCTGGAACTTCTCTCTATCAGGGAAATGGAGGAGGTTATCCCTGGATCTGGTGGCATGAAGCGATCATCTTCCAGCTTGCTACCAGCACTGAGGGCGAACACGAACGACAACAAGAAGGGTGAAGGCTGGCCAATCACATTCAGGCACTTGGGTAAGGCCGGGTATGAGCTCACGTTGTATGCCTCAAACCAAGCTGCACGTAAGAAGTGGCTTGAGTTCATCGACAATGCTCAACAACGCCTGAGGGCTCGCGCCGACTTTTTCAACACCAGCGTTATCTCCGCCGGCTTCTTCGTAGGCACCAACCAGGTCAACTGTGTCATGCCGTATGACGGTGGCCGGAAGCTGTTGTACGGCACCGACAACGGTATCTACCTGTCTGATCGCAAGATGAAGGAAGCGATACCGAAGCGCGTCATCGAAACGACGAGTGTCACTCAACTCGATGTTCTTGAGGAATACGGCCTCCTCTTGGTGTTGTCCAATAAGGCTCTGCACTCGTATTCCCTTGCCGCCCTCGACCCGAACGAAGCTGGCGTTTCCAAGAAACCAAAGAAGATTCAAAGTCACTGCAACTTCTTCAAAACTGGAATCTGCCTCGGCAGGCATCTTGTCTGCTGCGTCAAGTCGTCAGCTTTGTCGACCACTATCAAGGTTTTCGAGCCCACAGATGCCATGTCGAAGGGCAAGAAACAGAAGGGCTTTGGAAAGATGTTTCAAGGTCAGGACGAGCTTAAGCCTTTCAAGGAGTTCTACATTCCCACAGAATCCTCGTCTGTGCACTTCCTCAAGTCAAAGCTGTGTGTGGCATGCGCCCGCGGATTCGAAGTCGTGTCGCTTGAGACTCTGGAGACTCAGTCTCTACTTGACCAGGCCGATACGAGTCTGGATTTCGTCGCTCGCAAGGAGAACGTCAAGCCCATTCATATCGAACGCCTCAACGGCGAGTTCTTGCTCAACTACTCCGAATTCTCGTTCTTTGTTAATCGCAACGGCTGGCGCGCGAGACCCGAGTGGCGCATCGACTGGGAGGGTACCCCGCAAAGCTTTGCCCTTAGCTACCCGTGGATCTTGGCATTTGAGCCAAACTTCATCGAGCTCAGAAATATTGAGACTGGTGCTGTCCACATTGTGCCGCATAAGAACATTCGAATGTTGCACAGCAGTACCCATGAGGTGAGTCTAACGGTTGGCGTCACAAATTCGCCATCACTAATAGAGCGTTACAGATTATTTTTGCATACGAAGACGAGAAGGGCGAGGACGTTGTCGAGGCCATTGACTTTTGGAAGAGCAATAGACGGTCCGAAAATCCATGACTCGGTCACGCGACGCCATCTCATCTCAGCCGTCCCTCGAGGGAAAGCATGTTTGATTAAAGACCGATACCAGAGTGAATTTACTGAACGAATTCTTTTGCGGCCCTTGTACCGATGGCGGCTTCTTGGCTCCGAAGAGGGCAGTACTTCTTTCTGGGCGGGGATTCGTCCGATCCCGGGGGTGACGATTTTGGAGGGAAGGTTTCTTTTAGAACTGACGACGGCAACCACCTTTTTTCATCGATACAAGGTTCTGTTTTGCATTGTGGCTTCTACTTGGATGGGGATTCTTACTCGTTTGGTAGGAGAGAGTCAAGCGTCATTCCATGTTGTTGGTTTAAGGTGTGGAGAAGGGACAGAGCAAGGCTCAAGTGAAGGCAGAAGAGGTGGGAAAATGTTTTCGACGTCAATTTAAAGCAAATTGGTCATGGGGAAACAGTACAATGTTGGATATGCGTGAGTGAAGTGAAATGAGTCTGGCATGAAGGATTTCCTGGGCATCGTCATTCTGAGAGCCCCTGGACTCGAGTTGCATCCTGGTGCGTGGGCGGTTGGTTAAGTTCTATGACAACACCTAGTAATTGCATCAAGCGTATCGAAGATCGGCATGGGCTGCTGCCCGTTTTCGAGACGGAGATGATGAGCCGTGAGGGGCGCTGGTGTGGGCGAGGCCGGCTGACATGCCCCCAGTCTCAAGTCACGCACCTGCTTTGGTGTCCGGGAAGCATTTTGGATATGAACCATCTATCTCTCACACTACATGGACGAATATCAGAAAGATGAGGTATGACGACAAGAATCAAGTCTAGTTTTCAGACTGGTATGAACGATTCCTACAATAACGAAAAGGACGACGAGGGCTAGTATGATGAAGATGAGGGGCTATGAGGAGGAGGAGGAGGATGACGCTGACAGCAAGCAAGAGGGATGAAAAAGGGGGGATAACATTATCTTTGTTAGTATTGTCTTTCTTGATGTCATGCTTCTCCCCAACATGACGCTGGACTTAAGGGCTTGCGAGAATTTTGGTAACTTGACCTAAGAACTGAAGCCCTGGACTCTACAAGGCACTGAGTGGGGGGGGGGGGGGGAGGTTCCCAGGCTTCCAGTTGGCTCAACATGACTGTTCTTTGGCTTCGAGTCCGTATTCGATTTGGATACTCCTACTACCGGGACACAGGAGACCAAAGTGCCAAGCACAAGCTGGTGTTGATGCCTTGGGTATGGCTTCCAGCCTCCACATCCATCAACCCCAAGTTAACAGCGTTAATATCAGCGCTGCTTTGGAGAACATTCATTGCGGTTTCCCTTTGTTGTGTGGTACTGTTTCACTCCGCTTTATATCGAAAACGATGCTGCTGCTTGCAAAACACAGGGGTATATATAGTGATGTCTTGTGGCTTTGGGTATCTTACACGCAAATATGTTCGTTTGAACTGCCTTAAAAGTCCCAAAGCTGCCTTGGGTTTCTCAGGATGGCCTAGACTTCTGAGATAGAACAGCAGCCTGTGAAGGTGACTCGCTCTGTTCCATGGCACTGGGCCCAAAACAACGCACCAGCTCTTCTTGCCTTTCTCTGTCGCGCGGCTCGCGCCTGTTCTGGTTTGTGATGATACGTTAGGAACACAAAGCAAGCTTTGCCTCTACAAAGCAGCTTTAGATCAGAAGCATATATAAAGATGGTCTCAGATAGTGAGGGGGGGTTAAGGCTTCAGCAATCATTATCGCGAAATTGGATTCTCCTGGAGTACAAATGATCTATAGCATGGCATATGCTGCATTGGGCTGGAAGACCTCCATTCCATGATGACGTCTATTTCTAAGACATGTGGTGGCTTTGTAGACCCAGGGCTCACAGTGTGATACTTGAGGCTCAGCTGTAGTTATTTGGAAGTTGCCGATCCTCGTCCGCAAATCCCTAGTGAACTTTCAGCCCTTAGATCCTCAAGATATCCCTGATTCCTCCTGATGTAGTGATTAGTAGTGAGTGTTCCCAACAAATAGGTTTACAAATGTATGCGAAGCCTTAGATCATGGCCGGTTTGCTGGAGGCCAAATACGGCGTGGTGTCGATCAAAGACATCCAGCGGAAATCAATCAACGATTTGTTGAGATGGCCCAAGTGAGAGCTTCAAGAGCCTTTGGATTCAAAAGCTATGTGTGTTTGAGCTCAAAAAAAGAATATCTCAATGCCCTGTGCTTGGGTTCTGGCACAGGCTAGACAGTATTTTCCAGCATTGTTCCAACATCACTCCGCTCCATACCTTATCCATTGAGAATAAAGGATTTGCCTAGGAAGGCTATGTCTGCCTAAGGTAAAGTACTTAGGTTGGTGCCTGCCTTGTGGACTCTAAAATTCGACCGGAATTCGAAAGTTTGTTTTTATCTCCCTTCAGTCGAGGCTCTGGCTCTTGCGTTTTGAATCTTACCACCGAAATCATTTAAAGGACCAGCTTCCCTCCCCAGCAACAATTCATCGTCGACCAACAATCCTGACAACGGCCAGAGCACGACGATATGATGGAGAATCCACCAGGTCTCCCTTTGAGCGTGCTCACAACGAAGCAAGAGATGGGCTTTGGAGAAGACTTTCGCGCGTTCCTACTGGCCGGAACATACAGCGACTGCACCATTGTCTGCGATGGCGAGGAAATCCGCGCCCACAAGCTGATACTGGCCAAACACTCTGAGTTCTTTGCGAAAATCTTTTCACGGAACTGGAAGGTATCATCGCTCATCATTAACCCGCGCTCCTGTGTCTCACGGCAGTGTAGTTGACTGGATCTCCAGGAGAATCAGGATGGCATAGTCAACTTCCCCGACGTCGACCCAAAGGAAATGAGGTTTCTTCTCGATCTCTTCTACCGCGGCGACCAAGGATACTGGGATTACCCCTACAAGGACATCGCCATGAATGTTTCGCTCTGGGTTCTGGCCGACCGACTGGTCGCCAATCTTGCTAAGCGTATTATCGAAAAGCACCTGATTACATATCTGAACAGCACCGAGAGAAAGCGCGCTGCTTCCAAGACCGATATTTTGGACTCGGTTTACTCGCATCCTGTGTGCGGAGAATCATTGATGGGATTCATTTTCGGCGAAGCTGCTTGCTTTGTTGACCTCACCTCGGAGACTGACACCAACTACCGCGACGAGATCAAGAAGCTCCAAGGAGAGTATAGCATGCTGGGGTGCGCCATGTACGAGTGGAGCAGAATCTATGGCTTGTATCTCCAGTCACAAGGACTCAGGTACAACGGCATGGAATCCCGGTCTTCTACCGAGCGGACCCGAGTTCTCAATGAGAGATTCTCTCTCTACTGGGCCACGTCGGCGAACTCAAAGGTACGTTTCCATCGGGACAATACCAATCATCCATATTGACATTACACAGTGAATGGGATCGATGGAAAAGTCCCTTGGTTTTCTTCGTGGCTGCAAATGGAATCACCGGATATGAGACTGATGAGTCACGTTTGGAGGACAACGTCTGAGGGGATAACTCGAGTTCATGCCAACATCAAATTACTATTAGCTCTCATGCAATAGATTGACCCTCAGTCAGAATCATGACAAACGTGCTCAGAACGAGAAGATGATATCGCTTGTGACTGAATTGATTCATGTAGAGCAGACCTCAATCAGACATATCTCACGTTTTCAAGTCCCTTCGGTGCCTCTGTTGTCGCCGTCGCTATTGTCTTTGTTGTTTTCATCGTCACTATGCCCTTGCTACTGCTCGTCATTTGTCGTCCCCTCACGAGTTAGGAACAGACGAAAGAAATAGTCCGCTCATGAGAGTTTTGAGAACAATATCGAATTCAACCGTGGTATCGCAACTACTAGATCATCAACGCCGCCATGCAACCCTTGCTCCGCTAACGTTACCAATCTATTTCTTCTGTCCGGCCAAGTGCCATTCGAAAACCTTTCTAAATCTCTCCTTGCCGTCTCCCTGGATGGTATCACCATGGCAAGGAATGATGGTATCGAAGTCCCACTTGTCGATCCTCTGAATACTCTCGTTGAAGCTCGGCCTGTCCCGTCCACTCATAACATACCACTGGAACCTCTTCACCCACTTGACCTCTCCCTCAGTCGTCTGCAAACCCCCGAACAGCTTGTTGCCAAAGCCGGATGACGTATCCCTCTCGGCCTCTGGGGCCTTGGAGTACTGCTCCCTCGGCGGCAAGTTGAACAGCAGATCCGCCTGGATGAGCACACGCTCGGGCTTGTAGTAGAAGACAAGCTCCTTGTTCGCATGCGAGTCGACATACTCATACTCGAAATCTGCGTCAAACTCAGGCGTGATGGTCGTCTCGCGCTTCTTCTCCCCGTCCTTGAACGTGACGAAGAACTCGTCGCCGGTGTTGATCTTTGGGTCGCCGGTCTGCTTCGCCCTCTTCTGCGGCAGTCCGTCGGGGCCGATGATCTTGGCGTCGGGGAACGCGGCCTTGTACTCGGAGATGAAGATGTGGTGCTCCATGTCCGGCGCGACGATGTACGCCAGGTTCCCGCCCTTCTCGGCGATCTTGGCCTTCACCTCGTCGGTCAGGGCCACGGGGCTGAAGACGGCGAGGGCGCCCGAGGTGAGCTTGACGAGGGTCGCGCGGCCGCCGATCTTGAGGACGCCGAAGCGCGAGAAGGGGACGGAGAAGGTTGTGATGTTGGGGGTGAGGTCGCGGATGACCATCACGTCCGCCGGGTTGGCGGGGATGAGCTTTTGCGACATGATTGGCTTCTTCACGTGCTCCTTTGCTGATTTGAGCGGGCTGTGGTGAGAAGAAGATGGTTGTTGGTCGGGCGAGTCGAGGACGTGTTGGCCTTGGAGGGGTGCTTGAGATGTGTTGTGAGATGAAGCCTCAGGGTGAGGTTGGGACTGCGCTTGCGACGGGTTGTGTGTTGCCGAGAAAGCTCTGCGCTGGATTGTTGATGTGCGGATGGCGCGAGCTGATGTTGCTGGGTATCTGAAGAATCTCTGGATGGAAGGAGGATACGTTAGGAACTGATTATGCCAAGAGATGGAAGAAAGTCTTGGATATATATGAGGTAATGGGGCGCTGCTGGGATGCAGCAAAAATCATGAGCCAACGGGCAATGCGCCGACATTTTAAGGTACCGCATGGCTTAGTACAAAGAGTGGGCACGTACCATTTCCAGATCAAGCGGAGGCGTTCCGATGGGTTGGTTCTAGAAACGCGGATTGCTTGTGTGAGTGATGTGGGGGATGAATGGATGGGTGGAAAGTAGGGCGCAGTTTTCCAGGGTGACTGCGTGGGATGGATGATATGGATGTGGTGGTCCAATGAGCCTTTCGTCGGTTCGGCAGAGTTGCTCTCAGCTTCTTTGTGCCTTTAGTGCTGTCTTTGCTTGGCCCGAGGTACTTCTAGAAGCCTTCGTACCTGATAAAATTTATTATGGATACAATTGTGAAGACTTCAAATGGCCGGCCGTCACGGATGCAGCTGCAGTCAGAACGTTGTTGTTGTTTGTGCTACCTTATTACAGGGACAGTCATGACATCACAGGCGAAGTGGTGTGGAAACGGCATCAGGGTGACATCTTCCATCCCTCGACGGACCCTCGTCCAGTTAAGGCAGGGGCGGGCCACTTAGACTGATTAATGGTGCGCTAGGGGGCCGAGAGTCTGAGAAAGCTCGCGGCCGAGGTACAGTCGGGGTCGGCCGATTGCAGAGTCCGTTGAACACCACCGAAGATGTCAACTGCCTGCAGGAACTCCTGATATGCTCTGTCTGAGTAATCCACACAGCAGGACGAAAAGTTGATTGCGAGAACGAGTCCCCCCGACCCGGTGATTCAAGTCATTCCGTTCGACTCTTTTGTTCCGCGGTCTCCACTTTAAAGTCATCCAGGCCGAGGTCCTTACCGGACTAGGCCGAAGGTGGAGACCCTTTGCACAGAGTCTATGCGCGCTAGGCGGTATTCGGACATTTTCACCCTACCCAGGACCCTCACCCTGGGTCGACATGCCTCAATTCCAAATCATCTGCCGACGACATGAAGCCGTTTTCTGTCAGTCATCGATAAAGATTGATACCAGTGTGAGATGATCCAGTCTATGCATCAAGACACAAAAACAACTAAATTTTCCCAATGCCTTTCGCCGAAAGATAAACAGATAACAAACCAAAACACGAAACCAACAGCCTTCTTCTTGCGCCAGCCAGTCAAAAACGTCAAATCTTCATCTCGTTCCCTCATCACGACATCCAGTCAAGAAAAGACTGCCAAATCACCGCCAAGACCATCGGGAGGACCTCCCACGGACTCCATCACGTCGCCCAAGCTTTCCCTGCTTCCACCACACTGCGGAGAAGACCCTCGGCGACCGACGAGAGGGAAGGTTCAAATCTGTTGTCCCATCCCATGCCCAAGAACGTCGTCGTGTGTGGCTTCAGATGGGACTCGATGAAATGAGCCCGTGTAAGTCCGTTTGCCAGCTCGTAGAGACCCCGAACCGCCTCTGACGCGTACATCGCCTTGGCCATTGTCAATAAAACGGACGAAATCGTGAACAGCCAGCAGACGTCCACCAAGAACACGGACGTCTTCTGAGGCGTTGGTCGTTGGTCCTTCATCCTGAAGCCTCTGCCGACGCACCAAGCGGGTCCCCAGGTGAAGACCATCGCGAAGAACCATGCCACGTGCGCCCAAGACAGCCAGTGCCCTTGGAGACACCTGTGAACGGCAAGCATCACTTGCCAAGCATAATTGCCGTCGCTGGACCGATTCCTAGATGCGCCGTTATGTGTCGATTGTGTTGACCGCTCCCGTCGGTTAGTGTTCTCAGGATCTGCGTCTTCGTCCAAGATCTGGACAACTCTGGTCCGTCGCCTCTCGCTCGGTTGCCTTGTCTCGCCCGTGTTCTTTTCCGTTGTGAGCTGCGATTGCCCTTCGTCGACGGGCTCTCGTCCCGAAGAAGGAGCTTGTTCGCGAGTACCGTTCGTGTTGCTTGTTGTGCCCTCCGGTTGCGATCCATTGTCTGGCCCGCGTTCCGAGGAAGCGGGTGCTTGGTTGTCCGTCGATCCGTTGCCTCCGTTATCATCTGGCGATGGAGGAGCGTTGTCATCTCTCAACCTCTCAGACGGACGCTCGTCGGATGGGGAAGGACGCGAATTACCCGACTCCGAACTCGAGGAAGACGACTTTGAACCACCTCTCTGCAACATGGGTGGTGGCCTGCTGGAGTCGTCCCTCTGATTCTGCAAGTCGTCTCGCTGTTGCGTAACAAGGTCATAGAGCTCACGTAACCTGGCCCTTTCCGCCTCCAGAACTCTGATTCTCTCCAGATTTCGGCCATGAATCTCGTCTCGCTCCCGCACGATAGTCTCGTAGACCTCGCGTTGCCTGGCCAATTCTGCCTCCAGATCTCTGGTTTTCTCGGTACTTTGGCCGGGTACCTCGCCTCGCTCCCGCATCATGGTCTCGTTGAGTTCGCGTAACCTGGCCACTTCTGCCACCAGCTCTCCGATTCTCTCAAAATCCCGGCCGTGCGCCTCGTCTCGCTCACGTACGGTAGTCTCGTAGACCTCGCGTTGTCGGGCCACCTCTGCCTCCAGATCCTCGACGTTCTGCTCGAGCTGGGCGTTCTTCGTGCGAAGCTCTTGCCTGATACTTTCTTCGTCGAGCTCTTTGATCTTCTGCTCGAGCTCCTTGTTCTTGGTGGCTTCGGCGATGCGGTTATCCTCGCTGAGCTCGAACTCGCGCTGTAGGAGGAACAACCGCGCGGCCCGCTCGTTGAGCGCGGTTTGGTGCAATTCGTCCAGCTCTCCCAAGCGGCGTCCGACCCCTTCACGAAGCTCGTAGAACTTCTCTTCCAGCACCGATAACTGGTCTTGCTGAATCCTGAACACCTTCTTCGACTCCTTGAGCCGCTGCTCCAGGTCACGCTCCTTCTCGGTCTTTTCATGATTGGACGGCGCCGTAGTTGAGTCCTGATTGTCTGGGCCACCATCCCGAGCGGGACCGCTCGCAGTAGATGCCGGGTTTGGTTCGTCCGCACCGCTTTCAGAGCCCGGAAAATACGATTCGGACTCGCTCAAGGCGATTTCTTCCGCGTCGAAGTCGATCGGCATCGCTCCTTGGTCTCCGACAGGCGCGTACCGCTCCGGAAACACGATCTTGGAGACGGTAGCTCTGAGGCCGACGGCGTCATCGTCGTCGGTTCGCTGAAGTGCTTCCTGTAACTGGATTCTCATGATGCCGTAGCCGCTCTCCGCGGCGATCCTTGATCTCTCACCGTCCCTCAGCATTCTTTCGAGGTCCGCGATGCACTCCTCGAGATGTTCGACGGGCGCGTTCCTCGTCTGCACCTCGTGATCAAGCTTCTCCTGAAGTTCATCAACCTCCTTGTTGGCCTCTCCCAAGTCTTTTGCTAGTTTGCGATTGCGGCGTTGGATATCTTCGGTCGCCCATTTCACTCGTTCCTCCGTCTGCTCGTCCGACCACTCCTTGCTGGTCTGAAGCGATTGCACATAGGCGCGTAGTCGACCGAGCTCCCGATCCTGGCGGTGGTAACGTTCGCTGTTGTCCACTCTCTCACCGTCGCTGAGCTGTTTCGTGAGATCGACGTTCCTCTTCTTGAGATCTTCGTTCTCGGCCCTGAGCTCACGTTCAGACGCTGTGAGAAGCGAGGACACATCCTTGCCCTGATCGTTCAGGAGGTTCGCAAGTTGATCTCGCTGAACAAAGAGTTTCCGCGCGGAACTGCGCACCATGTCGAACCGGTACAGATCGGCAACCCGCTTCAGGAGAGGCTCAACAGCCTCACGGAGGGCGCGGTATTCGTTGATCGCGTATCTGGCATGCTGGTCCCATCCTCTCATGGTGGCTGCCAAGGCACCTGTGAGGGCCAATTCAGAGGTTGGTCCATCGAAGATGGAGGCGCTATCGTGGCCGCTGGTAGCCAACGAGGAGTCTTGTGAGGATGCTACCTCACCGTTGGGCACGAAGGGAGATGCTCGATGCCCCGTTGGCGAGAGTGCTCCGTTGTTGAATTCACCGTCCATGGCCATCATAAGCGGTAATGTCTCTTTTAGTCGGATTTCACGTGCTTTCTCGGCCAACACCTTAGCAGCACTCAAACTCGTCTCTAGCTTGTGAAGCTTAAGACGAATCGTGTCGATCTCTGCCTCGAAAGGATTCTTGGAGACAGTTTCCGCTTCGTGGTCCGAGTCATCATTTGAACCGCTGTCTTCTCCATCGTCTGACACGTCGGCCCCGCCCCTTGGAAAAGCAAACGCCTTTGGTCCTGCTCGCCACTTGTCAATCTTCTCCTGGGTGGCCATCGGGTCTGGAGGCAATGGAGGTTCTCCAATCTTGGACGTCGTTTCCTCTGTTTGGATGCGAGGCGCTTGGGGGGCAGGCGGTATTGGATGGTCGTCCAGTTCTCGGAGCAGGTTGTTGAACTCCGGTCCAAGCTCATCGATGCTTTTGCGCACAGCATCTGCTCTCCCTTCGATCTCTCTCGTTATGTCGTTGAGTCTGTTCCGCGTCTCGCCAATGAAGATTCTGAGACCTTCTCGGGTATCACCTGGACGTCCTACGCCGGCATCCACAGCCTGGAGCCTCTCATGCAGCGCGCCAAGCGCATTTTGAAGGTGGTAGATTTCGTCTGGCGGGTCAACAGCCTCTTCCCAGCATTCCTCTTTCTTCTTTCCTGCTTCAAGTAGAGCCAGCCGAGCCTGGACGAGTTTGCTCTTTTCGTAGACTCGTTTCTCCCAATGATCCAGACCGGCTGGTAAGGGTTCGCTCTGAGGCGGACCGATGCTGCGGGGACTAGACTGTTGGTCATGGGGCTGAGATGCGTTGACCGGTAGTTGAGTGGAGAGAGAAGTTGGGCTGGGAGATCCGTGAATGTTGGTGGTCGATTGAGACTGCGGCACTGAACCTGTCGTCTGGGTTTGGGGCGCAGATTTAGGGGCGCGGTCCACCGTTTGCGAGTGACCATCTACGTAAGACACCTCGGTTTGCCTTTGCGTTCCAGCATCCACGAGCAGGTTCCGAGTGTCGGGGTCTTGGGTTGATGTTGCTTGAACATTGGCTTCCAGGATGCGGTCGAGCATCTTCCGGGCGTTGGCCGTCTCCTCTCTGGCGTTGTCTGCCTCCTCCTTAGAAGCCTCGAGTAAAGTTTGGAGATCGCGAATCTCTTCCTGGAGCTTCTTCACTTCCGCCTTTTGCGCGGGCAAATCCTGCTCATAACCTTTGATCAATTCTTGGAGGTTTTCGATTTCTTGTTGCTTGGCTTTCAAGGCCTCCCCACTTGTTCCTTTCCAGACCCCTTCATCTTCGGCTTGTACGCGTCTCGTGCGTTCTTCACTCTCGTTGTGTTTGGCTTGTCGATACTTCAGGTTCAACTCTGACACTTGAGCCTCCAGCTCGTCCTTGCGAGCCTCGCTCGCTGCAAGTTCGTGTTCCTTCTCCGCGACCTTCTGCTCCAGAGCGATGTTGATGTTGCCGATCTCTTCGCCCGAGGCTTGCCACGCCTGCAGTTCGACTTGCTTGTCGTCAATCTCTTTCTGGAGAGCGTCGCGCTGGTTGACAGTCGTAGCCAGTCTCTGCTTGCAGTCCTGGAGCTTCCTCATGAAGGAGTTCATGAGTTGCTGATGCTTGGCCATTTCTTCTCGGTTTAGTTTTTCAAGACTTTGTGGGTCGCTGTTGGCCGAGTCGGCCGTGACTCTTTCGATATCCCGCTTGAGCTGCTCCGCGACCTGTTCGTGAACCGTGATCTTCCCCCTCAACCCCGCAATCTCTTCTCTGAGCTTGACGATTTCGTATTTGCATCCCTTCTTTTCAGCTTTCAGGTCTTTCAATCTCTCCATCATATGCCTCATGCGGACACGCAACTCGGCTACGGTGTTCGAGTCACGAGGGCTCTCGGCCAAGATGTCTTCGTCTGGTTGGGTATCTTCTAAAGGCTGGAACAAGGTTAGTGTGGACCTTGCTTCAAGAAAGGGGCTTCGATTACTCTTACAATCTGGCTGGATACGGATCCTTGACTACTCATCTCCATTTCGGCTAGCTCGCTCTTGAGATTCCGAGAGCTTGCCAGACCTGGGCTAGACTGCTGTGACACCTGGGATACACGGTCTTCCACCTCAGGGAGAGAGTCTCCTCGGTTACGAGCAAAAGTGTCGGAGGAAGTTTGCGAGGCGATCGCTCCAGGCTCGGAAACAAAGGTCGCGTGGGTATACAACTGGAAGCCATCATCGTTGGCGAGAGCTTCAAGGTTTTCCTCCTCCTCTACCAAGCTTCCGGCCATGGATTGAAGCGCGTTGTCGTAGGCGATGCTATAAATCTTGACGAATGGCCTGACAATCTTTTCAACATCTTCCAGAGGAATCTCCTGAGCTTTTTCGCGCTCCTCCCGCTCCTGGGCAAGTTGGCGCTTCAAGTCGGAGTTCTCACCCCTGGCGTTGGTGAGTAGCTTCTCGTATTGCTTGAAATGCACTTCCTCGCCGTCGACGAGAAAGGTCATTGCCTCAGGCTTGGCTGCGGCAACCTCCCTTTTCAGCGCGTTTCGTTCTTGTTGAAGGCTTTCAATCTTCTCATCCTTCTGCTTCCCCGATTTTTCGAGCCGCTCGACATGTCCTTCCATGTACGCCAAGTGTTGTGTGCGCTCTCGTTCTTGTGTTGTCCACCTCAGCTCGTACCCTTCAAGCTCCTCCAGTGCCTTGATTTTGGCGTCTTCTTCCTTCTTCAGTCGTTGCGATAGATCTGCAACCTTGGCTCTCAGCTCGTCCGCTGTAGCAGCTGACGCCGCCGGCTGGGTGCGTCGACGGTCATTGGACGTGGCACGTAACTGTTGGAGTTCATGGTCCTTGTTCTTCAGATCCACCTTGGCTTCAGCTAGCTGGCTTTCGACTTGCCTCAGATGCTCCAGGGCTTGCTGTTGTTCCACTTCATGTTCTTGGGTCTTGTTTTCGAGGTCGTCGTAACATGAGTCGCGGGCCTTTCCCGCTTCCTCGGCTTCGACGCGAAACTTATCAATCTGAGCGTCTTTATCCTTCAACGCTGCCTGAAGGGTCTCGTTTTCCTTCCGGAGACCCGTTTGAGATGCCACACATCGCTCGAATTCCAGCTTCATTCTGTCAAGATTCTGATCTCTTCCGTCGATCTCCCGGGCGAGCTTAGTCACGGTGTCGGAGAAGAGGGATTCGACAGTTGCGGGCTCTTCATCGGCCGATTGAAGGCGTTCCAGATCAGGCAAGCCGTGCTTTCTGCTGAGATCCCTCAACAGTGCCTTCATCTTGTGCATCGAATCAGGGTCGGCTGCTTTTACGTTTCGACCGTCTGGGAATGGTGGATCTTTCTGTGCCGAAACCGCTGGCGAGTTTCTATCACTCAAGGAGCTGACTCTTGATCTCGGAGGGGTGCTCCTTCCACGAGCCACACTCAGGCTTCTGGAGGGCGCTGTGGACACACGGCCGGATTTGCCTGCCGAACTAGCTGACCGGGAGGGCGTCATCAACGGTCTGGCTCCTCCTCCGCCTCCTGAGGAGCTCCTCATGTCCACCTTCGCGTTTTGATCTATGCCATCCGCAGCTCTCGAAGCCCAGGTAAAAGGTTGGGGCTTGGGAGTTTGCGGTGTAGGTTCTTCGACAGTCGGAGAGCCTGGTATGGCTGATGGATTGGCAACAGGATCAGTCTTGTTCGTCTTTTCAATGGGTATGGGGGATGAGGTAATGTCGTAATCCGAGCCCTTGAAAGGTGAGCTCTTTGGAGGCGAAGAAGAGTCGAAGACTGATTCGGGCAGGGTAGAGTCTTCTGGTGCAGTGCTCGATGATGGGGAGTTGGGAGGCTCGAGCGGCGGCGACGAATTGGTAATGCCGCCTTCGCGGCCGCGATCGTCGTCCATTTCGGAAGGCTGAGGACTCTCCTGGCCGCCTATCCGTTTGGGCAGATCTGGAGAGTCTTGCGGAGACGGAGAACGACCGCCGGAGAGTTCGTTCTCGCTGGGGATATCTCCGTCGTGGGCCCCAGCCATGTTGCTTGGTGTTGTCAGCCTAATCTAGTGTACTTACAATGCTAGCGCCTCAAAACTTCTGTCTATGAAGACAAATTGGATACTTAGAGTGACAAAAGGGAATGCCAGAAGAAAAATCGAAGAAAGCAGGATGATAAGGTGTGGTACCCGGCCTTTGACAGAGTTGGCGGCCTTCGTTCTTATGGCATGGTGTCTGTTGACAAGGCCCAGACTTCGACTTCGCTTTGCATGCCACAGCTCTTCTGCTCGGCTTTGATGCCCATTGACACGGACTTAGCCCGGAATGCCCCTGGAAAAGACAGCGAAATAGCCCCATTCATCGTGTGTCGGTGTATGGATAGAGCGACCTTCTTGTAGCGTCTCGCGACCGTGTGACGAAGCCAAGGGAATACGCAGATGAATGGGCCTTTGAGAGAATATTCTAAGATAAGTGTTGGAAGGGATGCCGATTCCGGAAGAGGAGCACACTCTCCCTCTGTCCAAGAATAATAAGGCGAGGCCATTCAAGATTCCTGGATGACAGGACAACCGTGCGCAAACAATACCATCTGACCTTGTCTGCTTTGTCCAGCTACCATCCTTGCCATTTCATTGCCCTTGAATTGCTGCCTCTCTTGGTGCTCAAGAACTGATCTGGTTATCGGCATTGTCGACGACTAAGGGGATCAACAGGGTATCCAATGAAGCGGATGAATCTGAAATTGCGGCAGGATGAATGCGCCTCGATGGTTCATGTTCCAAAGCTGAATGAATCCTACCAGTATGAGTCTGTCACTACTCCCTTGAACGCCTGCCTACCTTAATGTCCCGCACAATGCAAATGTTTTGCAGCTGCTGCCCTGGTATCGTTAAGTCCAATTGGCATCAAAAACCCTCTGAGATTGAAACTTCGTGCCAAACGCCTGTCTTTCCGCCTTTCCCATCTCAACTGTACCATCCTCTAGCGCCCGGGCCTTGCGTCGACGTCTCTTTCCTATGTGTGATCATCGGCTCTTGAATGTTGAATGTTTTGATGATATCTTCCCATGTCTCCATATCCATTGAGAAAATGGCCTGCTGCTTTGCTTTCTCGCGCTTTGGGGCGCCTTCTTCTTCTGCTTCATCACCTCCGATGGGACCTGATAGTGTGTTAGCTGATGAATTAATTGTATGCTGCGCTGCGCTCAACTTACTCAGTGATGGTAGATCGTTACTATCGAATTCGATTCCCACTTTACCATCGCGTATCAGGAAACTGACATAGAACATATTTTCGACTGTCTGACCGAATGATTTTGGGTTCACGACGAAGCGAAGAAGATCAACTCCACCGGTCTCCCGAAGCCCATAGTCATGCATCGTCTTGATCTGCTCTTCCTCGCTCATGTCCTTCTCGTCGAAAATCTCTACGAGTTTCGTCTGGGCATCCGCTTGGGTGTCTCTTAGTTGTTTGAGGATTTTCCCGCAAATCGCCGTGAGGTCATTTTCCTTCTTGGCCAATTCCTCCACGTTGAGCAGTTCAGGCCTCGTCTCCGCCAAATTATTCGGTCGGAAGGGCGCAGTGCGCTTTGATATCTTCCGAACCTTTTTCTCGACGGACAGCGGCCCAAGCAGGAAGCCGGGTAAGGGTGGTCGGCGAATATTCGGTAGCGAGGCGAATCTTCCCAGGTGGCTCCAGTTGAAGGCTTCATCGTCACCGTCTTCGTCATCATTGGAGCCGCCACCCGTCCTGCGTCTCCGTCTTTGTGTACTTGAGAGTTCCGGCGCTTCGTCGTCCGCAATTCCGCCTGCTTGTCGCATGTATGTGCAGCACTTGGAAACAAACTCGTCGATGTCCACCCCTTCTGCCGCGTTTCCTTGCATCAGCCTCACAGTTTTGCGATACGAGAGGTCCACTGCGCTGACAAGAAGACGAGAATCGATCGTGGCTTCGGTGGTTTGCTTGACGCCTCTGGCAACCTCCTGTGCCATCAACAACGTATCCTTGAGACCCGTCGAACCAGGCGCCATGTACTCCTCCATATTCTCGTTGATGCCTTTTTGTAGTTCGCGCAGCCTGCGTTGGATTTCGCGTCGCTCTTCCATGGGTTGATCTGGGTCATAGACATCGGGATTGGGGTCGTTCCTCTCGACGGAATGTCCGTTCGCACGGCGCCGTGAAGGTGGTTCTCCATTCGTATCGGTGCGCTTTCGCTTCCCGACGGATACATCGCGACCTTTTCCCTTGCCTCTTATGGCCAGATGACCACGCGCAGGGCCTGGGGCCTCATCGTCACTCCGAGAGCCTGCCGATGAGGGCGACGTCGAACCGTCCACCCTTGAAGGCATCTTCAGTGAATGGAGGGGTGAAACTTCGCCTGGTCTGTTGTAAGATCGGATTGAGAGAGAAATATTGTGGCAGAGTGCCGTGAATCGCTACTCCAGGAGAAATGAGAATGCAGAATGCGCAAGCGCACGACGGCTCTCTGGTGGTTGACGGGAGCGATCAAAGTTCGTATGAGGACAAGCTGTCGCGCGTGAAATTATGACCGGGAAGACGCGACAAGAGCAATCTCGGGGTGCCCCTTCCACTCAACGCGCGTACCTGAGAGGTGTGGGGGAGATCGTGGCTTGCTTTGCTCTTATCGATAATAAATCGTGGCTTGCGCGGGGTCAAAATGGTGGAAATGACACTGATCAGGGTGCAGGTGCATGAGGTGCCCACCGAAGCAGTGTCTTACTGGTGCCGCTCTCGCGCTACTGTCAGCTGCCCAGGACGCTGCAGCTACCGTCCGTGCTGTCGGCTGGGTCTAAATACATCTCCGGTGCAAGGCAACCTCATCTTCGTCCGCATCACCAGCTCGCCCGACAGTGGCTAATCCTCCATTACTCTTACTTTGTGGCTTCGCAGAATGGCTTCATGACATTCTGTAGGCTCCCGTTGTCAACATGGAGCCGTTCTCCTTCGCAAGCTCCGAGTCGCTGGACTACCCAGTGAGCGTCCGCATGTACGCACCAGTCAACAGCATTTCCTCTCTTTCCACGCGCGCTGACATGCCGACGATAGTATTAATCTTGAGGGCGACGAGACGCCGTTCCTGCACTCCACTCTTTTAGAGAAACCCGAGCTGAGGCACATCGGCTCTAACACGAGGTACCCTGTTCTTGCGCTATCCGTTGTTGCTGTCGCTGACCAGACAGTTCGCATTCCGACCTCTACGTCACCGTCCAAGTCTGGGCGGGCTCGAAACCTCTCACCGTACCCGTCCAAACGGCCTACAAATCATTTCGCAACGAGAGGAGGTATAAAGGATCTCTGTCTTGGTTTGAAGCTTCGCTAACGAGCAGCGTCAATAGGTGGAATGAATGGCTCACACTACCGATCAACTACTCCATGCTACCCTTGAACTCCTGCTTGGCCATCACGTTATGGGATTTGTCGCCTGCTGGCGGCAAGCAAGCTAGAGGCCATGCAATTCCCTTTGGAGGCACGACACTCCCGCTGTTCGATCGAGACAACCAGGTGCAGAAGGGACGGCAGAAGTGTATGGTACACCGACATAAAAATGCTGACGGCAACGACAACACGACCACGCCTGCAGTCCCCCGAAAGAAGAGGGACGCGTCGAGGAAGGGAACTACTCCACCCGTCGACCAGGATGCTGAAGAGTTGGAGCGCATGGAGAAGCTGTTCAAGAAGCATGAAATGGGCGAGATTCCGAGAGTTGACTGGCTTGATCAGCTTGTCTTCCGCGGTTTCGAGAAACGAGGTCTGCAGTCAGCAAAGGCATCGCTTAAGACCATGCAACGACAACAGACAGCGAATGGCGATACAGCCAACGAGAAGGAGAAAATTGTTGACGAAAAAAACATCGTTGACACCGAGACGCACCCCGGCTTCTCCAAATTCCAGCTGAATGTTGAGCTTCCGCGGTTCGACTTCCCGGTTGTCTTTGCCGACTTGGAATATCCGCCTCCGCCGGTTTCGGCGCTCCAGCACATGTCCGCATCGCAGTCTAACGTGATGCTGAAGCCGCCACCCGAAGTGCAGTTTGGCCCCGGCATCAACGCACTCGGTGACTCGGGACCCGGCAGTCGCTTCATGAAGGTGTACGACCCAGAAGTAGGCGCTCGTGATAATCCGGCCGAGAGTAAACACAGGAGGCTGGTCAGAAGTCAACATCGCCATGGCATTCTTGACAAGGATTTGAAACCAAATGCAAAGGTTCGGGACGAGCTGAACCTAATCATGTCCTACTCGCCAACTCATATCTTGACGCCGGAAGAGAAGGATTTGATCTGGAAATTTCGCTACCATCTTACCCGTGACAAAAGAGCCGTCACAAAATTCGTCAAGTCTGTCAACTGGCATGATCACGGTGAAGCAAAGCAGGCTGTTCAAGTTCTGGGCCGCTGGACCCAAATCGAAGTCGATGATGCCCTGGAACTGCTTGGCCCTACCTTTGACAATCAAGCCGTCCGGGCATACGCTGTGGAAAGACTTCGCAAGGCGGATGATCATGAGTTGCTGCTCTACCTACTGCAGCTGGTACAGGCTCTGAAGTACGAACACATTTCGGCAGATTCGTCACAGGAGGCGATTCAAGATTCTTCCTTGGCTCAGTTCCTGATTTCTCGAGCAGCCGACAACTTCTTACTCGGCAACTATTTCCACTGGTATGTGATGGTTGAATGCGACGATCAAAGTCCCGAGCAAGGGCTAGATAACCGGAACATCTACCGGAAAGTCGCGTACGACTTCATGGCGGAATTGTTGAAGCGCCCTGACGGCTTTGAGACCAGGAAAATCTTGTTAAGGCAGGCCGAGTTAATCACGGCTTTGTCCGAGGTTTCGAACGAAGTCAAAAAGTCGCACGATTCGATCGCGAAAAAGACGGAATACGTCAAGAACTGGTTGGCCGACCCTAAGCACGAGGTCCTCACGATTGATCCACCGTTGCCCATACCGCTTGATCCAACTATGAGCGTCGTTGGTGTCATCCCAGAGGAGACGATTGTTTTTAAATCCTCTTTGTGCCCCATCAAGGTCACCTTCAGGACCACGACGGGGAAGAAATATCCAATCATCTTCAAGACAGGTGACGACCTACGACAGGACCAACTTGTTATCCAGATCATCACCCTTATGGACCAACTCCTGCAAAAGGAGAACTTGGACTTGAAACTGTCACCTTACAAGATTCTGGCAACCAGTACTACTGCTGGGGCTTCTCAATTTGTGCCTTCTGCCAGCTTCCAAAGCATTGCATCGAAATACAAAAACAATCCAGCGCTGGCTTACCTCAAGTCCAACAACCCAGATGATCGGCAGCCTTTAGGACTCCGACAAGAGACCTTGGACACATACGTCAAATCTTGCGCAGGATACTGCGTCATTACCTACATTCTGGGCGTGGGTGACAGACATCTCGATAACCTGCTTCTTGCGCCGGACGGTCATTTCTTCCACGCGGATTTCGGGTTCATTCTCGGAAGAGATCCCAAACCTTTCGCGCCGGTCATGAAGCTTTCGAAAGAAATGGTGGACTGCATGGGCGGTGTGAACTCTGAACAGTTCAGGCAATTCAAACAATACTGTTTCCTGGCGTACACCGCCCTCCGAAAGTCATCCAACCTGATTCTCAACTTATTTAGTCTTATGGTCGACGCCAATATCCCTGACATTCGGCTTGAGCCGGACAAAGCTGTGATGAAGGTTAGAGAAAGGTTCCATTTGGAACTCACGGAGGAGGAGTCTATGCGTTATTTTGACCGGGTCATCGAGGACACTTTGGGCGCCATTGCGCCTGTGGTAATTGACAAACTACATGAATTGGTGCAAGCTTTCCGCAATTAGGTGGTATTTGGGTCGGGGCGCTACGGTCTTGTAACAGAGTTTAATGATACCACGGGAGTTCTTCGAACGGTGGTTACCATTGCATAGCAGCATCAAAAACCTCCCCCTCCAAGCCTCTTGATCTTTAGGAGACCGCAAGTCTTGGGTTTCGCCGAAAGGGTACCTAGAATACCCCCAAAAGCCAAACTTGGTTTCCGGTCGTTGCCCTCCCATGGAAACAGAACTTAGTGCGTCTTTCTCCGATCGCCTTCTTTCCTCTTTATCTAAAACCCCTTTTGTCCATTGACGTCGAATCTCATCAGCGGCATTCAAATCCATCTTACCAACAAACCCCCCTCCACCGCCAAAGTCAAGTACACCCCACAACCAAGCAGAGAAGTTCACCCCATTCGTAGTTACTTTCAACATCCATCAAAAAGACAAGATGGGCTCAAGTTATCCAACTGAGCGAGCGACCACCGTCGATTACTCGATTAAGACCATTCAAGAGACGGAAGTCTTTATCCAAAACTCAACGGATGAAACTGAGGCTTTGAAGGAAGACACAGATGAGGAACATGCCAAGATTCTCGCTTTGGCGGAAGAAACCCGCCAACAGATTGTTCAGTCGATTTCGGAAGGTCGGGAGCGTAAAGCACGTCTAGACCGCCCGGAAGATCGCCCGAGGTCGGACGCCGACAATGAAGCCGAGGCTTCGATGACAGAGACACAAGTCAACACGGATTCTGCTGTCGACGGGGCGGGGGTGCTTGATCATATCGAAGAGCTCATTCAGACGGTCGAACGTAAACAGGAATATTCCCGGGATGTTATCGCGGCATACCGCGCAAGCTCTCGCATGGAGCCCGGGCCGCACGATGAGAAAGAGGCGTCGAGCAGCGGTACCAAGGTGGCAAAGGCGCGGCCTAACGAGACTCATACAGCTTCAGAGGAGACTCTCGGTGATTTGGCGGGAGCTGACGTCGGACGTAAGCGCGCTCGAGGGAGTAAGACGGCAGGCAAGATGCCTTCTCTCTTGGAAGATGGCGATTGCGACGCCGATAGTGAGCGGTCCGACGAGGATCAGCAAGAAAATTTTGAAATACTTAGCTCTGACATTGAGAGCGATGCCGAGACTTTCGTCAGCGACGCTACTGACAGCTGGGAGGAGGCCACTGTCTACGGGGGCGATTCGGAGTGGGAGGAAATTGAAGAGGGTGACATCTGGCTGAGTTACCGCCAGCGTGAGGCGGAGTTCAATCACCACGTTCGGGACTTGGAACGTCTTAGCAACCGCGAGAGATCCGAGGAGGGTGACTGCGACTGCAGTTGGTGTGGGCGCGATGGCTCCAGCTCCCCTGGCTCCAGCTCCCCTGGCTCCAGCTCCCCTGGCTCCAGCTCTTCTGGCCCCGAGGTGCGCAGCTCGAGTTCATGTTGGTTCTGAGTGTAGACAATTTCAGTACATAATCATTCCTTAGTGGATCCAGAGGAACATTCAAGGTACTTGCATCAAATTTTACTTAGCTTTTGTCATTCATTAGAAGAGCAGGCTAGTGAGGAGTTCGTCAGAGTATGGAAAGAATGCCCTCAATATAAAATACGCCCTTTAGACGTTCAGGGTGTTCGCTATGATATATACCTGCTTTCTCCCAGCCATTAATTATTCGATCGAGTATGCTTCGTGGGGTAATCCAGGCTTCAGTCGTCAGACACGTAACGACGCCAGACTGTTGGAGGTATCTATACTGAGCTCGCTTGTCCATTTGACCAAGTCTTTGCTAGGACCCATGGATAACAAAGTCAGTTGGGGTATGGGCCTGAAGCCGTCCATCTTCTTTCGACTGCGGAAGGGTTCGTACGTTCCATAAACCAGTGACTACTTGCGTAAGGGACCTTCACAACACCCACGTGTGGGGTTTAATTCTCTTTAGAAGCTGAATTCGGGCTGTCTACCGCGGAGGCGCAGGAATCTCCGTTGATAATGAGTGCTAGATCCCAACTTGGAGCTAACGTGACGCTTAAAACACCATCATCGTCATGCGCCAAAAGCACCAAGACCTGTCTAAAGAAAATTGAGAGCCCTACAACTGGTCGAAGAGATATTCTCGATTTGATTTGATACCCACTGGCCATGGCCATCAGCCGTTCCGCCGTGCCAGCTAGTATCGCGGTCGATTCTTTCCGCTGTGCCCTCTACCCTCTCGAAGAAGCGGCAGAGTCCATTCCAGTTTATCGCAAAGCCCAATCAAGGATAGAAAACTGTTTTCTGTTATTCGTTCCCAATAGCACTCGGAAAGGAGCTGCAAATTGACATGTTCAGGGAGAAGACCTTGGGAAAGGCGGCCAGTTGGCGATTTCGCCCCGGATATCTAAAATGTATTTCCGCGAAGACTCCTGAGCATTACTGACTGTAGCAGGGTTACTTTAAACACTAGACGCGGTTTACATTATGTTGTGGCTTCTTCAGAAGAATGAAAGACTGCGTTAGGGCTAAAATGCATTAGTTGCATTCCACTTTGATATAGCATAGATTATAAGGTAATGCAAAGGGGGAATGGGAAGTCCGCAAGCTCTGTGGGGAACTGAAAGCAGATAAAAATATAATGGATAAGTTATCACCCGAGGTTATTATGTCATCCAGCAAATGAATAACCTTCGAGAACCAAGCGGAAATGCCACGGTTCTAGGAGGTATCCTTGGAATCGTCGAAGGCAGCCACTTAGATCACGAACGCTAACTGTGAAAATGCCTTCATTTTTCTTAAACGTAAGCAAAACAATTAGTTTCCGAACGAAGGAGGAAGGAGATAGAGGAAGATTGATGCATGTATTGACGTATAGCTATCGATACCCTCGGTGTCCTAAGAAGGCATCACGGCCATTACGACCCTAAGCAAATGCTAAATCCATGTTCGCCGCTTACCTTTGTAGAAGTTTGGCGATTGGATTTTCAGAATTAATGACACGGCTTAATAATTGGATATGAAGGCTATCGAAGGCAACCCTCGTTGCTATCTGAGCTGGAATCGCCTGTCGCTATTCCAGTGATCGTCAGCGTGCCCATCCAAGCTGTTGAATCTCAGTCAGTCCGTCTGCATCTCTCAGAAGTACAGGTACAGCTGCCGGGCCAATGCGATCGTCTTCTTTTGAGAACAGCTCCCCTCTCGATCACCTCCTTCATGAATCCTCTTGTATCACGCAACTAACATGACTCTGACTGCATGATGTGTCGCTGTTAACCCTCGCCGAACTTACCCTACCTACGATAGATCACGCGTGGGAACATCTGGACATGCGTTGCGCGCCTGCGCTAGACGTATCAACAGGGGACAGTGAGAGCGTTGGCCCTGAATAAAACACACGAACGACCATTGATATCATTAAACTCACTAGAAGGTACTCACTGCTGGTATCGTAGACGTGGACTGAAATGCTCGACAGGGTGATCAACCTTGTTCATGCTCTTGTGCTTAATACGGAATTCTTTATATTTATGTTTGTCTTCAGCGATGTATATGCCGCCCATTTGAACGTCGCATTGCTCTGATTTGAACGAACTTGATACCACCATAGTTATCTCTTATGTATATCCCATCTGTGCATGATCAAATCAACGAATGAATCCAAATGACTATTTAAACCCGACAAAGGTCTCTCTGATGGTGTAGGAAGGTCCCAAACTATAGCCTCCACTCTCTTCGCTGCTGAATTTGTCCCGGTCTATAAGCGACTAATCCCACATATTTTTCTGCCACACACGCCGGCGAAGCAAGATTTAAAATTATTTCTTCTTTCTACGGTTTACATGCCGTGAATGAGAAATCAAGAAGGAAGGATGGCAAGAGGTGGATTGCATTGATCCATAAAGTATGGGTTGCACGGCTCAGTCTGCGGTCGTTATTGGGCTGTATTTATAAATCATCACCGAGAATTGCTGGCTGAATGATTAACTTTGGACGATTAACTCGAGCAAGTGCGTGTTTGATCAAACACCACTTATTCTGGGTGAAAGCACCTTCTCCTAACTCGTTCAAGGCGTCAGATCTCGGGCCCAACTACTATGCTTGGACAGACAACACACGCAAAGGCATCGGTTCGTACACAGTCCTTCTATTTCATATCCTATATATACAAACCTCCTTAGCACCACCAACCACTTATGTCTCGCCAAACACGAACACTCCCTTGCCCTTCCTGAAACCGCCCAAGGCGCCCTGAACAGCCTCCTTCAGAACCTCACCCTCGGTCTCCCAACTCCAACCAACCTCCTCCACGGGCACGTCCTTGAATCTGCCCTCGCGGATCATACCCAGCACGTCCTCAATCGCAAACCTGCGGCCCTGGGGGTCCCGCTCGTTCCACTTACTCAACCAGAACCCAACAAACCTGATATCCTTGAAAATCAACAGCCCCGTCGGCAGCATGACGGGCTGCTTCGCCATGCCGCCGTAGCTGACCATCGTCCCGCTCTCGCCCAGACTCCGCGCGATGGCCGTCGCAGACTTGCCTCCCACGCAGTTGAGGCCCAGACCGACCGGCTCGCGGCCGCCGCGCGTGAGCTCCTTGAGCTGGTCCTTCCACTCCCTCGACAGAAACTCCTTCTCCGTGACCACGGCCGTGGCGCCGAGGTCGCCGAGCTCCTTCTTCAAAGCCTGCGTCTCGGCCTCGGACTCCCTCTCCCTGACGACGTTGATGCTTCGCAGCCCCCACAGCTTACCGAGCTGGATCGCGGCCCGTCCGACGCCGCTGTTGGCCCCGTTCTGGATGAACCAGCCCCCGCGGCCGGGTTCCAGCGCGCTCATGCCGCCGTTCGAACCGGCCTTGATCTCGCCCGGTCCGTAGGTGCGGAGGATGCGGTAGGCCGTGCACGGGTTGACGCTGACGGTCGCGACCTGGGTGGGCGTCAGGCCGTCCTTGGAGACCTTCATCACGTCCTTGGCCTCGGCCACGGCGTGCGTGCGCCACGTGCCAAAGGACGACGCCGCGGGGATGACCCAGTCGCCCCTGGACAGGCCGACGTCCTTGGAGCCGACGGAGACGACCTCGAAGACGCCCTCGTTGCCGGGGATCGCGGCGGGCTCGGGGGTGCCGATGAGGGATGTGAAGGGGGGCTTGGAGCCGTAGGTGCCCTGGACGGTGTTGATGTCGGCGGGGTTGATCGGGGCGGCGAGGGCGCGGAGGAGGACTGCCGAGGAGGGGATGGAGGGGGAGATGGAGTGGGTGTGCAACCTGTTCACACACACAAACAAACACAGCTTCGTCAGTGATCCTTTGCTCTTTTGGCTGAGAATTTTGTGCGCTCAATTGGGAGGACCGTCGTACTGTAAGACGTCGCGCGGTTCGCCCTCTTTCGAGAACACCAGCGCCTTGGCCTGGGTATAGCCGTACGGGCCGGACTTGTATCGTCGCGCAACGCGGGGGAGGTACTGCGCCGGCCGCAGCGCGGACGCCAGCGGGCGGAGCGTCGTAGTCGTTCGCAAGCCCGTCCTCGCCATTGTCATTGACCGGTTACTGAAGGCGACAAATGAAGGTGCTGTGAGAAAGTTGGAAAAAAAAAAAGGCCAACCTTTGGCGTCCAATCTATCGAGGTTCGAAGAAGCTCCAAAAAAGCTCCCCCGACGCAGCGGCACTAGCTCGGTAACTGGACCCCCGGCCGGCCGAGCTCACTATGACGTTCTCGTCAGGTAGGTCGACAGGTGTGCGGCCGGCACGGCGAATCAGTCGCTAGCTAGCGCGTCCCCTGGGCGGAAGGGGCCCTCTGTGTCCGCGATTGGCTCAAGCTCTCGCACGTCCCTGCTGTATGTACCTTAGCTCCGTGACAGCTGGGCGCCATCAGTGACAAGTGCAGGGCGACCTCTGCAATGCTCGCTCCGCAAGACTGACAGACACCCGACGACCTAGCGATTCTACAGCGCCAAGTAATCTCTCTGTATTGCCACTGGGACGGGTCTGATCGACCGCAGAATGACTTGTCCCAGCAGCGGTAGAGCGGCAGCCCCAACGACTAGTCACGGTGAGCTCTCTGCGCTAAATCGCCCTGCAGCTGCAGGCCTCTCGCCACACGATGTGTAGGAGAGATCAAAGCGTCAGGTTCGGATGACGCGGGGCTCGTCGGTCGTCCTGTCGAATGTAAGGTAGTGAGCAGTGAGCGTGGGCTGGTAGCTGCGACGAACAAAAATGTTTAAAACTTTACAGACTCGATGTGCCTGGACACAGAGATATTCGTCAGATCAGATCAAATGGCTCCAAAACATAGGCTCTGCAGAATGACTGTAACCGCCCCAATGACATTTGAACGTAGGTAGGTCGTGAATTGTAGATTTTATTGCAGCTGCAGTTGCCAAGGCCACCCAAACAACTCTTCACGAAATGTTCAGTTGGATAACGCTGCCGACTGCGACTGGGTTCTCCTTTCGCCGGTGTCCAGTCTCGGGTTCTCAATAGAGCCCCTGATCTTCCCATCTGGCTCTGAGGATTTGACGTATTATTCTGCTTGCTCTCGCGCATAGTCTGAGCTTCGTCGCATTTTCCTTTGACTTCTCGCCAAACCACTAGCAAACATGTACACCAGAACGTAAGTCGTACAGTAGGAAAGAACAGGCCCGAGAGGTGAAGGTCCCTCGTAATAGTGCCGATATGCCCCAAACAGCGCAATAAGATGAAGAGAAACAAACGTAACAAAGAAAGTGTAAACATCGTATGTCAGAATGAGCCCGCGGTGCGAGCTGGGTATCTTGCATAACTTCTTCTGGTCCTGCCTCCATTTCACATACTGTCTTTAGCTCTTCCACCGCCATCTCCGTCCCCAGCTCTGGCTCGAAAAGAATTCAACTGTGGTAAACGCTAGGAAAATCGTCTTGGTGTGTCCGCTCGGATTCGGTCGTTCGCTCGTCGGCGCATGTATGTGGAATCGTGCCCGACAGGGTTCCGGTTCCCAACTCCAAAAACCGGCAACTCTGCTTGAGTCGTCTTTGACTGTCATGGAGGTATCGGCTGCGAGTCAGTAATTACTTGATGTTCTTGAACAAGTCAGAACCCAGGCTACCTCCGTCCGTCAGACCGACGCTGGCTTCGAGCGCGCTCAATTCGGGGATCATAGGCGGCGGAGGGCCTTGGACTTGGGGCCGACTTTGGGGTCGGTTTGACGTCTGGCTGTTGTTGGGATGCTCGTATACGACGCTTGATCGTTTCTGCGGCGGGGAAGAATCGTGGGATCTGAGCCTCTTGAACCATCCGCTGCTACGTTTCGCCTTCTTCTCGTCGACAATGCTGCCCTGGCTGCGGCTCATGGGACGGTTGTGGGGGGCGCCCCCGTTCGATTGCGATTCGCCCTCTGCATATGCTTGGTTCAGTAATGTTCGGCTGAATAGACGACGGATGCTGCCCTGTCTGCTCGAGACTGCTGGAGAAAGTGGCGTGTCATCTGAGAATCCTCTCGTACCATTCGTTGTGGCCGGCGAGTTGGGCGCTGCCGGGCCGTGACCGTTTGTCTTGTCATTGACCTTTTCCTTCACGACGGGTTCTGAATCCTTGGTTTCGCTCGCACGCGGGGTCTGGGGAGGCGTGGGGACCTCCTGGACGGGGCTAGGAAGCGGCGGGGGAATATCGGTTCCGTCCGTCAGGGAGCCGAACTTGAAGTCGAGCTTCGGAAGCTCAAATCGCTTAGTTGCGCCGGCGGATGGCATTGTGAAATACAGGATGGACAACTTTTGTGTGCTCAATTGGCGGTATGTAAAAGGGAAGGTTGGCCCTCAATGGGTCTGTCTAAATGGCCAAGTTTGCAGGATTCTCCAGCGGCCAGCCAGACGTTCGAACGCGTGACAGGGCAGTGCGGTTCGCCCCGTGGCGTGTGTCGTTGGTCGGGACAAGGGGAGTCGTACTGGGCCCAATGAGTGGGAATGACAGGTCGACAGTGGAGTGGTAGGCTGGAGATGCCAGAAGATGGAGCTTGGTGGCGGTGGGACTTGAGAGAATGGATACGACGGTTGAAAAGGTCGAGATTGAAAGACGTCTGGAGCGAGATTGGGTTTTCTTGAGTAGTGGCGTGGCTTGGACGGTGAATGGCCAGCAGAACAGTGAGTGGACGCAGACGCAGAGTGCGTGTTCTGTACCCGGTACTCGTATAGATGCAGGGTACCGCAGCAGGTTCGGGCGCTGTATGGACGGATTTCTGCTAGACCTCTTAGAGCAATTGTATCGATAGAGGATGGTGTTGAAACCGACTCGAGTAGATGGCCATGGAATACGGCGCAGTGTGTATGTTTTGTTTGATGTCGAAATTGGTTCTCCCACTTCTCTTTGAAACGTGTGACTGCTCCAGTGAGAGAGTGTTGAGAAAGGCAAGTCTGGAACAGTGGAGAAGATGAATGCGCAGAACTTACGTAGTCGCCGGGGGGTTATCTGGCCATCAATACTGTGTAGTAGGCAAGGTGTCAAGGCAGGGAAAGGAGCTTTGTGGTGCGCGTTGTTGGAGGTGGATGGGGATGGGGATTGGAACAACGGACGGGATGTGGTGGACGGGATGGGATGTGGTGGGACTCAATTGGATTGGATTGGGGGGACCTGGAGTGGACTTGGGATGTACTGCAGGGGTCCAGTTCCTGGTGTTTGTCCAAGCCAGGTGGTTCCCCGACAGTGGAACTGGGACTGGGCCTGGTGGGATATGCTGTACTACACCTCCTCCAGCATCTCAAATGTTAGCGCGACAAGGGTCCCACTGTTACTCCCCTATGCGATTCCAGCCTACCCTAGTAACAGTGGCTCCCGGCCACGCTAACATATGAGATGCTGGAGGAGGTGTACCACAGTAGATGCAGTACAGCCAAGCCAGGGATGTGTCTTGTAATTGTTTTTCTAGTGCGAAGTAGTGTATAGGTACCGCAGTAGTGTCCAGAGGTCGTCTGCGGGAAGAAAGCAAGCCCGCCCATGCGCATTTCGTGGTCTTGTGCAACCTGCGGCTGCTGTGATTATCCAGAAATGGCTGTCTGAATGCACTCAACTGGCTGGACTTTCCGTTACTGGGAAGACACTGCCGAATGCCACATAAGAAGTATGACTATGGAGATACATTGAGACTGAGGCGCAAGTCTGGGCTCGCGATAAGGTAAGGCATCCATCCCTTTCTTATCTCATCTCAAAAGCCAGCCTGAGGAATGGGACTTGTTTGGACGATGAAAGGGCGGGAAGGAGAGAGAGAGCACGGGCAGAAAAAAAAGACACCCAACAGAGAGTCTGAGAGAGAGAAGGAGGGGGGGTGGTGAAAAGAAGGAAAAAGGGGCACAGGTACTTCACCAGCACGGAAAGTGACACTGACATCGACGGCGCCTTCCAATTGCATCCTTGAGTTTGCATTGATATGGCTTACATAACCCTACATAGGTACTGAAGTAGTTGTACAGACCCTGACAACCTAGTTGTAGCAACAAGGTTTGCGTTATCGACTTCCCAAACGCTGCTATTTTCCACCATCCATCCCCCCCCCCACACGCGCGGATGCTCAAACACAGAGCATGATCAGCGCTGGATCTCGAGTCACAGAGCCTGTCGCCTTGGGCCTTGTCGGATGCTGGCCAGCACCTTCTTCAGAGTGATGACGAGGATCGAAATTATGCCGCGGCAAACAGTCAGCACCAAATGTCCATCCTCGACCTGAGCCAGGAACGCCAGTACACCACGCCGCAGCCACTGACAGGCAGAGAAACCACATTCAAAATGCATCGAAACGCGGCCTGCAGGAAATTGTCCGTGAACCTGCACTAGCACAATGTACGAGACACCCTCTCTCGCCTCTCGCCTCTCATCTCTCCCGACCAAGAATAGCTAGCCACCCTTTGGCGCGTTACAACCACAACACCAACGCCTGGAATCTGGCCAAGGGGGCCGACTTTGCCTTTGAATGCTTCTGATAGGCCACGCACCTCGACAACATCGGATTGTCATATTCATGCCCGTTCCTCAACACCCTGTTGACAAAGCAATATCATCATCGCTGTCTCGCTAGTTCTCTCCCTCAGAGACATTGCCTCCGTCCAGGGTTCCAAAGCATTCGCTGCACCCCTGCGCTTTTTTGACTTTAGGCAATGCAAAGCACTGCTTTTTTCGGCTCGAGCAATGTAATTTCGCTTATAACTGTATTCTCTATATAATATTTAAATAATTAGCTCTAAAGTAAACTCTATATTAATTAATATAGCCTCTGCCTAACTGCTCTTAAGGATCTGCTGCTCTAATTTAACTAACTCCTCCTCTATAAGTGACTTCTATATAAGTAGTAGTAAAGGCTGCAAATACTCTCCTTATTATATTTAAAGGCAGTTAAGAACCTATATATTTATATAAATAAAGGTTAACTTATTAGCTATATTAGGCTATAGTCTATTATAAGTAGAATTATATATAAAATTAAGTACTAAGAAGCTCTATTTAGAGAGTGTTAAGGTAGTAATATAGCTAAGTACTTAGAGGGCTAAATTTACTAAATTTAAGCTAATAATAGAGGTAAACTTCTATATAGTATATATACTTTATATAGGCTTCTAGAACTTAGAGATTAGGGAAAAAATAGGCTTATACTAGCTATAAAGATTAAGTATCTTAGTATAGCAGGATTAGTAGTGAGTAGTAGTGGGAGAGTAATACTATAACTAGTTAAATATTATAGACTACTTATTATTACTAAATTTGCAGTTTATATTAGATAGGAGAGTAGTAGTAATAATATTAATATTAGTAAGTTACTTCCTTTTATAGGCTTTAAATACTATAAATATCTCTTTCTAGTTAATATTATATATATTAGTAGTATGCTATACCTTATAGTGACTCTAAATACCTTTTTAATAGGTAAGTATATAACCTATATAGAATTAGTTAGTTTCTGAGATTTTAATTGCTATACTAATAGGTTTGAGAAGGTTAATAAGAGACTTAATATATAACCACTAAAATTTATTATTAATAATATTAATTAGTATAGTAGTTCTACTAAAGTTACTATTACTTATTATATTACTATATTAGGTAGTAATATTATTAAGGTAGATATAGTTAAGGAGGGTACTCTTTAAGTAGAATACTAATAAGAGATATTACTTTATACTACTCTAATATATAAAAGCTAAAGTAAGTAGAGCTCTAAGCTTACTATATTAGGTAACTTATAACTTATAGAGTCTTACTAACTATAACTATAATATTTAGAAGTAAGTTATAATAGTAGAAGCCTTCTTAATAACTAGCTACTAACTAGCTAGCTTAATAATATTACTAATAAGGAGGTTAAGACTATAGGAGTTATAGAGGATAGAATAGATATATTTAAGGCCTAGTATATAAGCAATCTCTTAGTATAGAGCTCTTATTATATTATTTATATTAGTTATAAATATATTAATCTGTTTAAGGTTAGGAATACTATTAGTTATAGTTAACTTATTAAGGATAGGTAGGAGCTCTTAGATACTTTATATAACCCTATAGAACTAGTTAGTAGTTATCTAGATATGCTAAAAGAAGGTAGTACTACTAGAAATACTAATAGAGATATTAATAATATAGTTATTGCTATTATTATTAGAGCTATTAAAAGTTATATTAATAAATAGCAAACTATTAATAGTAGCTTTAACTTTCTAGTAGTACTAGTTATAGATCTAAGGTAAGTAGATCTTATAGAGGCTATAAGTAGTTAGTAGTTTCTAGCTAGGTTAAAGTATATTATAGAAGGCAGTTAACTAGGGGTCTTTAAATGTTATAAATATCCTGCTATTAGTGAAAATAGAAAGAGTAGTAGTATAGTTTAGGTAATTAAGAGAGTTAGTAAAGCTATTATTAGTAGTAGAGATAAGAGTAGTAGAGATAAGTAGTTAGATATAAGCTTTATAGGCTAAATACTTATTATAGTAGAGGAGATACTTTCTCTGCTAAGTGATACTAATAATAGTAACCTAATTATAGTATTTATACTGCTCTTTTTTGCTAATATCTTTATAATTATTAAAAGAGTAAAAAGACTGCTTAATAATAGCAGTCTTTAACCCTCTTAAAGCTATTATAGCATTATTAGTAATAATAATAATAATTGCAATATAGTTAGTAATAATAATAATAATAGGTAGAAGTAGTATTATAAGAGGAAAAAAACAGCTTAAGGTGGTGCCTAGCAGTAACTTTTAGGTTAGTGCCTGCCCACGCTAACTTATATAGGTATAGCGCGAAGCAGTGCCCCACTTTAACCGCTTTTTTCAGCCAATGCAAAAGCACCGCTTATTTGGGCGAAAGCAGCATTTTTTGGAACCCTGCCTCCGTCTACCATGGGCACAGCCGCGCCGCCTGCCACAATCATTTGGAACCGTTCCTGAGCTAGCACATCGTTCCTCCGCTCCCTGCTCCGGCAATCCAACTGCCAGCCGGCGTCCAACAGGCTGCCCAGCTTTCTGACAGGAATTTGCACTATCGAAATAGGCATAGCAAGCCCAAAAGAATACCAGGAAAAGCTGTACCAGCAGGAACCGTTGCGTTGAGCCTTGTGCCAACAGTTCCCGTTTCATCAACGACGGGGACGGGGCATTTGCTGCAAACAGGGTCGCCGAGAGAGACAAGGGGAGACCGCATTGTGAACGCGCCGCGTTTCCAACAAACATCAAACGTCCCCCTCCGCCGACGATCTGGTTTTCTGAATCCCCTTCAGCGAGGCCGCCCACCGTTGACAGCATGGATGCCTCCTCGTGTGCGTTTGCAGCGCCTCTTGAGATACTTCATCGAACAACGCTTTCCACCGCCCTGTTCGATCCGAGTTCACGATTCAACCACACCGAACCCAAGTCGCCCTCATCTGGGCTAAATTCTCGCGTTTCCAGCCCGGGTCAAGCGAGAAACATTGTATTCCCAACTCGGAAAGCTGCCCCATCAAGAATCTCCTCGCGTGCAGGCCACTAGCAGTGATCCCCACGAGCACGAGCACGACCCACAACCCTTGATCCTTGGGCGCGGTCTCTTACTCTCTTAGGCCTCGCCCTCCCTTGTCAACATTGCGCGATACTTCAGTACTTTCCGCCGAGCATTGCCAGGCCACCCCAAAATCACGCTGCTTTTCCTACTATTACCCTTCGTCTGTGTCCATCCGAGAGTCAGTCCGCCATGGCGCATTAACGGCAGCTGCGTCTCTCTGCTCTAATCCGAGACAACGGTCGCCATTTCAAAAGCCAGGTTATTGAATTTGAGTCATCCCACTCCGCGAGCAGTAGTTAATGCCTTATCGCCTCTGCCCAGATACGGATCGTTTCATGCAGCCCACCACGCGGCGGATGAGTTCGTCCCCGCTCCTCGGATCCCCAGCCCTGGGAATTGAAACATTTGATGGAAACGAAAATTTCCCATTGCCGGCTTGTAGGGAACACATTTTGCCCCTGTGCTTCCTCATCTTGCTTCCGCGGTTATCTCCGAACGTAAAGACCAGCCATGGGTTTATCGCGAGTTCCCCCATCGTGGATTTATGCCCAATTTGGCTGTGCTACCCATTTCAATGTCTGAATTTTCTTTTTCACGAAGCAATGGCACCAACGTTGCACCACGCTCCACTCTGCCCAAGATGTCAGAGCGTTTGCGCCGAACGAGGTTCCGCTGCGCTGAGTGAGTGCTTGGTCAGGCATCATCCATTTCTCCAATCCTGGCGCGGATGGTAACTTGCGTACATATACCATGGTCTGCATATTAATTACCCGACCCAAAGACGCCGAGTTTCTCAAGGCCTACTGACTCGGTTCCGAGCGGCCGTGCTGACTACAGCCGCTGAGCCTGACAGCCGACAGTGAGCCGATCGGAACGGTGGGCGGCCCAAAGCTTCGCCAGTCTCCGGGGTTTCCTGTCTGCACTGGCCTCTCCAGCCCGGCACGGAACCTTCAGATGACAGACGCGCTCTGATATCCGAAGACGGAACTTCTCCGATGTCTTCGTGAACGGGCCCGTTAACTTCAACCCGCCGAATCCTCTCCGGTTTGTGGACCGTTAGTATCCACGACTCTCTCGCCGTTCTTATCCAAGGGCTACCTTTCTGATCTATTGAGGTCTCGTCATAGCTTCCAGTTCAAGGTTTTGCTTTAAATCGTCACAGTAGTCAGTAACTACTGCTAAGTTTTCATTCATCATTCGGCGTGGAAAAGACCCCGCTCTTTTCGGACATAAAGGTTACTAAGAGGTCTCGTCATAGTCTACCGACACATTTCACCTATCAGAGATGACCGCCGCTCAGGAATGTGAATAGCTCTGCCCTCGTGTCGCTGAGCAATCAATATGGTGGGGATGTAAATCGCTTTACACGAGCCTCTCGACGAACCATCATCGAGAACCGAGGCCGTGCGCATACTCGTCCTCCACAATCAGGGTCCTGACTATCAATTCCACCAGCGGGGACCTGACAGGTATGAAGTAAACACATGGCGGCGGATAAGCATTATCGAGCCCGAGACCCGCGTGACTTTGACAGTCCAAGTTCTTGTCGCGATGGGGCCGCGTTGACCATTGGGCTCTCAGCTCGGGCCTGGAGGGTTGGCTAGGGAGTCGTCTTTCCGGTGAGGCTGCCAGAGTTTCCTTGATGTATGTATCTAGTTGACCGGGTTTGACGAGGATACAACCAACTCTTTCATCTTATTGCCATTTTTGTTGTCTTCTATGCTATCCGGATATTTCCTGTTGCCTCCCGAGACTGTACTTTTTAGAGTTGGCCAGGAATCCCCCCACAGCCATCCAATGTTGACACGCTCAACCGCGAGCATTTACGACCTACAAAATGTTTACGATGACTCTTGAATATGCAACGGAAGCAGTCGGGTAGCAGCACGGAACTCTTTGTCTAAAGCGTGTCAAGTAAAAAGTTCATGCTCGGAATGAAGAACAGCCGTCAGATTTGCGCTGCTTCGGAGGGGGCACTGTCCAAAGTCATCACCGTTGAAAGTGTCCCATAAACAATCACGCGTTAAACGGCGCCAGTTCTTCCAGCCACCATGCAGGACACCATGCAGCAAGACCAAGCAGCTCAACCGGATTATTATCAAAGACGGTATATGAGTGAGGCGGAGAGCCGTCAGCTTGACCTACGTCCCCTCAATATTTCTTTCAGCCGTGGGTCGATTATCAAATCGCGATAATGAACACGGATGACCCATGGCGAGGGGGCCTCCGATTGGACGGAGGAGAGTGTTATCGGGATAACTACATCTCAGCTCGAGGGAATGTAGGCATGGACGATGAAACAGCAAAGCGCAACGTGTCCAGACTATCAAAACAATCACATCGAACAAACTCAGAAACTATGTCTTCAGAGCAGCAATAGCTCATTATACGTGCTGTAGCGGTGGCAAGGATAGAAGAGCCCAACCTATTGAATAACAAATGCACGCTGATGAGCTCGACTGTGTTGTCAACGCACGTTGGATTGCTTGGAGGGCGGCAGCTGTAGCTAATGCCTACTTCAGAGATCATGATGGTCTTCTTAGGGCATTCTTTTGCCGCTGCTTACACATTGGGTCTTGATGCAGCTGATTCTACTACCGTCCTGCGTCGGCTTCGTGGGTGTATTCGGACGACAACAACAATAACAACAACAACATATTGCTGGGCGTGGAGCACGGGCAACACCAGTCACCTGGCTTGGCATTCGAAATGAACATCTAGCTCTGGACATTCGCAACTGCTTGCTGATGACACGCCCTGACGGAGGTTTCCATAACGCAAAGATAGAAAGAGAGTCGAACCCCTCGTCTGGGCTCTTAATGATTTCTGCCGTGTTTGTATTCCAAATTTGTCTCAGCGAGAGACGGCTTCTGCCCCAGGTTCGAATCTCGATGATGGATGATGAGAGCTCTGAATTTCAAACCAAGGATTTGTTATGGAGAGCAGAGCTCTCTGAGGTGGTCCGGTTGATCGGGAGTATGTCTTGTCGTCAAGTCATGGAGCCATTGGGTACTTGTAACGGTTGAACTTTCGAGGAACCAGTCAGTACGGGTCTTGGACTTCTCATGGGAGTTGACGTAAAAACGGAACAAATTGTGATACACAAACCCTACGTCCGTGATCTGTCCATTGCCCAAAACGGTCTGGCATCCTAGACATAGATAGATAAACAGCTACGACAACTTACAACCGTCGTGGTATTCAGGCGAATACATTACTACAGAGAATGTACATCTCATTAAGAATCATACACCTCCCTCATCTCGCGCTCCGCCAACTTCCGCTGATACTTCCGTTCCCGCCTCCTCTCCTCCTCAAATTCGTCGAAGCTCGAGACCAATCGCCGGCAGACTTCTTCAGCCTGTTCCCGAGACTGATCCTCGCGGCGCTCATGACCGCAACGCCGCCCTGCATTCTGCTCGGGATGCCCGCCGAGCTCGTCACGCTCTCCCAGTCGCCCCTCTCGACCTCCTCGTCAGGCTCCTCGATCGCCGGCGGCGGCAGCATCGGGCCGTTCCCCGCGAACGCAGTCGACGCAGGAGCACCGGCGGGTCCCTTGCGCAGCGCGCCCATCATGGCAGCCCAGCTCTCGACTTGGCCGCTCGACGCCTCTTCCACGCAGTTGCACTCGTCGCCTGCTGGGCACATGACCTCGCCTGCGGCGTGCCACTCCGCGAGACAGGCCTCGTGGAAGGCGCAGCCGCAGCCGAGGCAGGGCGGGTAGAGCGCGTCGACGGGTTCACGGCAGTAGATGCAGAGTAGCTGGGTCTGGGTGCGGCGGCAGCGGTCGCAGGTGCCGATTGCGCCGCCGAGACGGGTCGCGGTCGCGGTGGTGTATTTGAGGGGTTCGAGCTGGGTTTCGTGAACGCGGCAGACGCCCGTGACGTCGAGGCCGCGTCCGGAGGCGACGAGGGATTGGAGCTGCTCCTTTTTGCCGAGCAGGATTGGGGAGGTTGTATGCGGTTGTGGTTGCGTATGCGGTTGTTGTTGGTGGGCGTGGGTGTGTGTGGGAAGGGATTGGGATGTGTGGGGCTGGTGTTGTGGTTGGTGGTGATGTTGTTGAATTGTGGTTGATGTGCCGGCCGCACTGAACGTTTCGTGGAAGGAATCTTCGAGGCCTGCTTCTTGGTTTTCTTGGAGGACGTTAAACTTCATGATCTCGAGGCGGGCGAGGGGTTGGTTCCACATTTGTAGGATCTCGGCGTAGACGTAGCGGTAGGTGGCGTACATGTCGCTGCGGGAGGGCTCGAGGAGGGGAGTCGTCATCCAGCCGTCGTCGTCGAAAATAGTCTGGTCTTCCATGTGAACGGAAACGCCGACAGGGACGAGGGAGAAGAGTTCCTCGCGGTAGATTTCGTCATCGGAGAGGGATGTGCGGGTTGTGCCCGAGTCGCCCATGATAGTCGAGCTGCCCCAAGTCACGTTGCCTACAGCGCTGGGAGCCAGTGTGCTGAGGATCGTGTCTGCCGGGCTTGGCCGCTTTCGCCCATGATTAGGGGGCGAAGAAGCGGCGGTTGTGGTCCCTGTCGCGATGCCGCTGAAGGGGCGAGGCAAGTTGATTGCAAAGCTCGAAGTCTGGCCCGAGTTGGCCCTCGTGAGGGCTCGTCCACTGGGTGATGTGGATAGACTGGTTGTTTGGTCTCCTTCATGGCCGAGATACTCCTTCACACCCTTATTTGGTGGAGTTTCACCGCATGAATATGAGTTGGAACCTGGGTCGCCGGCCCAGAGTGCTTCTTCAGCGGAGCCTTGGGAGCCGGAATATCGGATCGGTGTGTGTGACGTGCGTGGTGTGGTAATTGCGGAGTTGGTCTGGCTTCTTCCATTGAAGTTCCAAGGGGAGGCATCAGTTGGGAAGTAGTCGAGAGAAAAAGACGGAGCCTTCATTGGCAACGGCGTTTCTGGCTGTGTAAGACGCGACTCGGCGTATGCGACGCTGTCTTCGGTGAAAGATTCGCTAAATATACACGAGAGCATGGCCAGCATCTGTATATCAGCCGTTGTCTCGAAGTAGCTGAACAGATCGTTGATAAAGTCCTTTGCAAGAGGATGGTTGCCCCACTTGACTCTACCATTGAAGTCGGCAACGTCCTTGCCAGGTTTCTCGATATCGGGCGAGCCTTCGGCCCGGAAGCGTGAGATGGCGTCTCGAGCGATAACCAGGATCGAGTCTTGGCGTTGATCCAAATTCGCCAGCTCCAGCGGAATGTCTCTGCGTAGGAGCAAGGAAAGATAGCGCCAAACATCCACCAAGTCTTGACAGCCATGCCTTTCGGCAACCTGCGCGTTGTGCTCGCAGACCTCCGCACCTTCGCCAAAAATGGCATATTCTTTGGCGAATTCCTTCTTTGCAGGCAGTATGCCAGATAGGTCATGCAGCGAGACGACATTCTTTGACTTGCCCGGGGGTCGCCTCCTGAGGGACCCGGTGCCGGTGCCGGTGCCAACTCCTGTACCCCCACCGCTAGATCTGACGGACCGGTTTTCGCTCCAAGTTCTCCGGAATCTATGACGCGGCTGATACCACAGGCTCATCTTGTTGATAGAAGTCGATTCCGAGTCACTTGACGACGAAGAACCGTCGGTCTCGTCGGAATCGGACTGCTCGTCCGTAGCGGACATTTCATCGTTGCCGTATCTCTTCCCAGGTGGTGAATCGTGCGCAAGGCGGCCGAATCCCGCGAACACAGGTTCACCCTTGGGTCTTTCGCGAAGCGGCTCGATCGGCGCGAACAGCAGAGCTTTTGCTTTCTCTTCCTTGGTCGGGAAGAAGCATACGAGCCTACCATCATTTGAGAATCTTGCGCCGCAAAATCTGGGCAGTGGAGGGATTGTGGGCCTGCTGTTTGGTGCCAGCGTACTGTTGGCCTCAGCGTTCGGAGGCAATTCCTGGGACATCGAAGCCGAACCGCCAGCGGGAATGTCATTTTCATCCTCGCTGGAACTATCGGAAGCAAGTCCGTCGAGGGGATCGTCCAGATCTTTGACATTCTTGAAAAAGTTCGTGCTGGCCGCGAGGTCAATTTCGCCCAGTAGATAAGAGAATGCCACGTCCAAGCAGTTTTGCTTTTGTTGCAAGAATTGATGACAAAGTTCGTGGATCTCGTGTTCGACCTTTCTATGCGTCTTCTCCGGCATGAAGCTAGTTTTCTCGATGTAGAACCTGGGTGCCTTGAACTTGGGATAGTTCGCAGGTATGTCAACTTTGACTTTGATGAAGATGGTTTCTCCGTTTACGCCCCAAGGTCCATTCAATGATGCGTGTAGGGTCAACGAGTCCATGTCGATGTTCTCCCATTTGACCTTCGGTAGCTGCGTGCTGATACGCAGGAATTCCTCTTGAACAGTTTCCGGCTCTCCCCACTTGTCGTCATCCATATATCCGGGACTGAACATGGTGGAGTCTTTGGAATCCGCTCTTCTAGGACTGTCGGTCGATGCTTTCCTTTTATTCATCATGATTCCCTTCATCCAGCCGATATGAGCTTGGCTGCGGTCCATCTCCTTAGAAGTACTCTTAGCCTTCATGGAAGAGCCCTTCCAACCAGCTCCGAGTCTGGTGTATGTTGTTGGCCCAGACCGCATGCCCATGGTTAAGGCGCTTTGTCGGTGTTGAGTGCCGGCGCGGGGATCGCTCATTGTCGCACTTCTCCTGTCTCGGCTGACGCTGTCCTCTACCGCTCGGAAAGTTTTGTAGGCAGCGCCCTTACGTGTAAGCACAATATTCTTTGGGGCAGGCATCCCCTTCACGTAGCCAACAGACTCGAGAATCGACGGCTCGACGTGCTGCAGCCGCAGCTCATTATCGTCTCCCCATGAAACCAGCTGGAAGTCTCTGTTGTCCAGCCCATCATCGTTGATACTGCCTCTACTCCTCCACAAGAACTCCTTGGCTTTGTGGTTGCCATGGCCGGGAAAGACCGCGACAGGTTCTGTCGGCCCTTCCACAGGATCCTTGGTCGGAGATCGTCTGTCGTACAAGTACAGATCGCCTGGTTCATTCTGAGGCATCGCTAGCAGACCCCGGCCGAATGGGGTATGACGAGCGCGCCACACCGGGAACTCGGTTCGGATGACACGTTCCGGAACATCCTGATCGCTAGCGTAGTCCCAGAACTTGATGTGTTTGTCCAGAGAGCACGTGACGATCCTTGTTGACTGTGTTCGGTTCCAGTCAATACCATAAATCTTTGATGTGTGCGCGCTGATAGATTTCAGGGGCTCGCAGGCCCGTCGCTCGTCCCAAACGTGCAACCACCTGTCGTGGGACGATGCCAGAATGTGCGGGTCCTGCCGGTTGTACTTGACTTGGGTGGCGCCGGCGAACCAGTCGCAGAAGGTGAGTACAGGTTGTCTTGGGCGCCTCAGATCCCAGCAGTGGACGTAACCGTCAACCGCGCAAGAAGCGAGTTGATCTGGGTGATGTGCGGACCAGTTGATGTCGGTGATGGCTCTGCTATGGCCTTGAAGCGAATGCTCGATGGCGCCGGAGGACGAGTCATCTCTGAGGTTGAGGTTCCAGATGAGGGCGCGATGGTTCGCTGTTGAGACGACCCAGTAGTCGCGAGCGGCGAAAGGTGACCATTGAACGTCGGTAACGAGCCATGGTGAGCCGTGACTGCTCAGGCGACGGGGAGGGTTGTAAGGCGAGTCCAAATCAATGATGGATAAGCCCTCAGGCCTAGAGCGGTAGTTAGCGACAGGTCGTGGGCTTGATACGAGCCCAGCGCAGATCACTCACGATGCTAAGGCGACATCCCGACCGGAAGGTGAGATTGTTGCTGATCCTACCAGGCCGGCAACATGAATTGTGCCGTCGGCGTCGAAGCTTTCACTATCGAAAGCTGATTTGATCGGTTTGCCCTTCTTTGGAGGGTCAAGCTGGTCGAAATGCGGCATAGTCGTGGTCGTAGCTTAGAAGAGAGAGATGCCTCATGAGGGCACACGTTGGTGAGATATCCTGGCCATGATACGTGGGCAATTAGTTCGTCGATAAAGGCGAAATTGGGCAATCTGAGTTATTGCGAACACACGGAAAGCTCTTGCACGATGTTCATTTCGATATGCAAGATGATATCGAAAGTCTGCGATGAGGCTCAGCACTTGATGCACGCGACAGGATCAGATGCAGCAATGCATCCTGGCCTGGACGCCGTCACGGTGGATGGACGGGACACTGGACGGAGAACTGGACCCACTTCTGCGTCGTCGAGTAAGTACTCTTGTATACAAACTTTGCAGCTGAGTACATACACCCCGTTGGATCTTTGGCACCAATCAGCTTGCAGTCCAAACAGAGTATTTCCCCACTCTGTTATCGGGCGTCAAGTTCCCAGGCCACTGGGAGCACGTCACGCTGGTCCGTCCCGCGGGGCAATTCTGAACAAGGCTTTCCCAAGCACATGCCCACCATACCCAACCTTACCAGAACTGCTTGCCTTGTGTTCGAAACACTAGAGCCGAGTCCTCACTGCCTGCCACTCGATTAAGGCCTCCCGAGTATCCGACTACCATTGCCTTCGCGACTTCCGGTCACACAACTTCGAATTGACGACTTTGCGCTTCATTCCGAGAACGTCTCTCTTCGTGATTCACCAGCCGCTCGAACCCGCCAACCATCGTCTCCCACAACCCGAACGCCGCACTGGAGATCTAATTACCTCGCTTCACCATCTTCTCTCCGACTACACAACAGCTTCTTTGTCGCCCAGCATGGCCTTGCCCAAGCGTATTGTCAAAGAGACCGAGCGTCTCATGGCCGAGCCGTAAGGCATCTCCTAAGCATAACTTTTACGACGAAGCACTGACGATCATCTACACAGCGTTCCGGGTATCAGTGCGGTTCCCCATGAGGAAAACCTTCGCTACTTCGACGTCGAGATCCACGGCCCTACACAATCACCCTACGAAGGTTGGCAGGCATCCCACTGTTGTGCGCGAGAAATCGTGGACTGACTAGATACTGTAGGCGGCGTCTTCAAGCTGGAGCTCTTTTTGCCCGATGACTACCCCATGACCCCTCCTAAGATTCGCTTCCTCACCAAGATCTTCCACCCTAACGTCGACAAGCTCGGCCGCATCTGCCTAGACGTTCTCAAGAGTAAGTTACCCGAGATTAGTAACGCGAGTGGACAGTGACTAACCAAGATGATCCTTTCGCAGACAACTGGTCTCCCGCTCTCCAGATTCGTACGATTCTTCTCTCTATTCAAGCCCTTCTTGGCGCCCCGAACCCCGATGATCCTCTCGCTGCCGATGTTGCGAAGAGCTGGAAGGAGGATGAGCAAGCGGCCATTGCGACGGCCAAGGAGTGGACTGCTAAGTACGCTGTGCCGAAGTAAAAGGTCTCCAGGAAGGGGTAGAGGTGGGTTTGCATGGAGAAGCTGGTGTGTGGAGGGCAACACGGCATGAAAAGCTGCAGACATTGTCCCTAGACCGAGCTTTGGAGAGTTTTGCGAAGGCGACTGTTCTTTCCAACGGCTCTTTCAGGGCTTTCAGAAAGGGGGGCTTGGTTTGGACGTTTTGAACTGGAGTTGTAAACTATGAGATGCATTGCGGTTGCTTTTCTGGGTGAGGGAGGACCACATGCATTACGCCTTGATGACTTTCAATAGCAAAGAATCTTCTTTTTTCGCAATACTCTTTGTTGCGTCAAACAGCATTGAGTTCACATAACCAACTTCTGACTTGCTCACCATCAGATTTACATGAGGAGTGGGGATGGTGATGATATCCTCCATCTATGGGTAAGTTATCCTTGTCTGATGACTTTTGAACTTCCCGATTGAAACAGGTGTTGGTACTCACTCAGACACTCACATTACGCTTGCCCGCAGTGGGAGGAGTCAGGCTATTTGCATTGGATGTCAAGTATGGTAAACTGGCTTTGATCCTATATGTGTTATTTAGCTCAGACCACTGACTAGATGTTGATTATAAGAAATAAGGCTAGGAAATTACACCTCAACAGCCAGGATTCATTGGCTGACCACAATTCATTCTAGTCAATTGGCCTGGATTTGGAATGTTGTTAGATGCTGAAGTCAGTTGGAATCTCTGTTGCCGTCTACAATCTGCTATAGCCAATGGTACAAATTGGCACGACGAGACAACATACGACTGACTTGCCAGCCCACATAAGTCTAGGTGTAGTTTGACGAGTTTCTCGCCAGTTTCCCTTGGCAGCGCAGTCGCAAGGCGAGAGCGTTCCTGATTGGCGCGAAGGGCGGCTTGCGTGCCTACAATGATTCAGATTTGAGCATGATTTTCATCAAGCGCCGATGGTTTAGTGGTAAAATTCTCCGTTGCCATCCAGCAGCGTCGGGGAGCCGGGGGTTCGATTCCCCCTCGGCGCAAAACTTTTGATGTTTTTAGATGTCATACTCCCTCTCTCTTCAACTGAGGCGTTAAGTGTCCTGTCATTTGGTTTTTATTTTGTTAGCATTAATATCTTCCTGAGCTAGCTCACTTGTGTTACTTATTTATTATCTCTAGCTTCTTCCATGCTTTGCCTTCTCATAGGATGTGAGGTTTCTGGCTTAACTTTCTGGAAAGCAAATGTCAAAGTCATATAACTCCGCCTTATCCACAAACCCATACCATTCGGGGCCATCTTTACATTGTCCCCATTGCTGGTTAAGGTCTGGAGCCAGCTTTTCGCAAATTAAGTGACGCTGTTTCCACACCGCTAAGTAACTTATCGGATACCGGTATGTTTATCGAAAATGAACAAGTTTTTAGGTGTTGTCATCAATCTGCCATCAATCACAAGCAATTTCAAATATCTTGCCAGGTCCAGAACCTGTCCGCCACTTTTTCAGTGAGAGCAACACCCATTCCATGTGGCAGATTCTGTGTCTCGTGAAATTATCATCAGGCGAACCGATTCGCTCTCTGAAAATTGCCGAATTTGTTTACAGCTTGGCTAACGATTCAAAAAAATTCGGTCTAATGGATCATATGTTCACAATTGCTTTACATTATATTCTGCTTCCCATTGCCAAAATTGTGTGTCTAAAAGCCCCACTGCCTGCACCAGTTTTGCATCAGCTCAGGCGTCACGGCCTGCATCTCCTTCATCGTTTTGCTGTGCCGCATGGTACGCTCCATGGAGAACTCCACGGGCTGCCCTCCGCTGTGAGCCAGACCCTGGTAGAAATCGAGCAACTTCACACCGGGGTTCTTGTCGACGTCATCGGTGGAAGTCGCGCTCTCCTCCAAAGCCTCGACCCATTCCTTGAACGTTACCATCTTCTTGATGCGATCTCCGTAGAACGCCTTGGTCGCCTCAGCAAGCCTCTCCCACTCGACGGTGCGCGGGTTGACACCGTGGAAGTAGCCGCGGATGTTCTGCAGAGGAACAGGGTGCGCAATACCAGACACCTCCAGGATCAGGTTGGCAATGCCCTCGATGGGTGTCCAGTTGACGACGCCCATGGCGCCCAGGTCCTTGGGCAGAAGCCCGAGGTAGGCTGAGCTGGCGACGATGGTCGGCAGCCATTCTTGACGGTTCCAGACACCCGACTTGGACTGAGGACCGGCGATCTGGCCGACACGGACGATAGCGGTGGGGACACCCGAACGTTGTGTGGCCTCGTCGAGGATCAAAGAGCTGACCATCTTGGATCGTCCGTAACCAGTGCTGGGAAGGGAGAGATCCAAGAGTCTTTTCTCGGGGACCGGGCCGGGACCAGGCCACGCGTCAACGGTGCCGATACTGCTGACGAAGATGATGGGAACGTTCTTGGACGCGCGGTGGGAGAAGTCGACAAAGTGGCGCACACCACGAATGTGAGGCTCGAAGGTCTCGACAGAGATGTTGAAGTTGACGGGCCAGGCATTGTGGATGATACGGTCGGCCTCCTTGAGCAGTCTGTCGTAAACCTCAGGCTCGAGACCGAGGTTACTCTTGGCCACGTCGACGCAGAGGAACTCGGCCTTCTTCCAGTTTGTGTTGAGGCCACGGTCGGCGCTCATCTTGACCTGGCGCTTGCCGCTGTCGTCGCTGCGATTGAGGCAGACGACCTTCTTGACGGCGGGGTTGGACTCCATGAAATCGAGCATGTACGAGCCGAGGGCGCCGGTAGTACCAGTGATGAGGACGGTCTGGCCGTCGTCGTTAGGCGCGGGCTTGTTGCCCTGCTTCTGAGGCAAGTCGCGGGTGTACTTTTGCAGCTGGGCTTCCATGGCCGCAATGTCGTGGTTAGGGCCGTCGGAGTCATCTCCGGCCGTGGTGCCGTTGGTTCCGGCATTGTTTCTGACGCGGTCCATCAGGTAGGCCGACAACTGTCTGGGAGTCGGGTGGGCGTAGATGACGCGCGTCGCGATCGCATCGGCGGTGATGTTGGCACCCGCAGCCTCGAGACCCTTGCGGAGCAGACGAGAAGCGTTGATGACCTGCATGGAGTCGATGCCGGCGCTGAAGAAGTCGGAGTCGGCGGACAGGGCTCTGCTGCCCAGCGTCTGCTGGAAGAGCTGCTCGATCGAATCCGTCAAGGCCTGCTGAGAGCTGACGTCGATGTTGACGGAAACGGAGTCAGCGCCGTCCTCGGCCCTCTTGTACCACTCGTCAATCTCGTCCTTGTACAGCTTCAGAGCCAATGGGCGCTGGATGGTGCCCTTGCCTGCGCGGGGGAAGGGCTTGTCGGGTGTGGTGACAGCAATAAACTGGCGACCGATTTGGCCGTGGGCGACAGTCTCCTTGTTTGCCTTGACGACCAGAGGCCAAACGTCATCGATGAGCTTCTCCTTCTCCTCGTCGGTCTTGAGGTCCTCCATGGGCTCGAGGATGAGCAAGGGCTGGAAGCGCATGGCTCCGGCAACGACGGCTCCCTTGACTCTGGGGTGGCCGGTGACAATCTCCTCAATGGTGACGGGGTTCAGCTTCTCACCGGTGGAGAAGACGATGATGTTGTCGGCGCGGCCGTAGTACATCCAGTGGTTGGGGAGAGTCGGGTGCTTGCGGTACAGATCCTTGGTGCTGTACTCCTTCTGGTCCGGGAACGTGTAAAAGATGCCCTGGAGGGGATCCTCCTTGTCCTTGCGGACAATAACCTGCTCGTAAATATCTTTATCCTCTCCGCTGGCTTGGCGCCAGCTCACGCCGAGGCGTTCAGAGTCAACAATGAACCATTGCCAGAGGTCCAAGTTCTTCTGGAAGAAATAGGGCAGAGGAGCAGCCCTGATGCGTGGTCAGCTTGATACCTACATTCAGGTCTCGGAGCGGGGGCGGGGGGATACTCACTCAGTAAAAGCAATCACACTGCAGACGGAAACTCCGGCTTTGACGAGGGTGTTGCCGGCCTCACGAGCGAGGTTGCCACCGCCAAAGTTCACGCGCTTCAACTTCTTCAGGCCCTCGACGCCTTCAGGCATATAAGCCATCTCCTCGAGGATGGCGGGAGGCAAGATAACGTTGTCGATCTTGGCGTATCTCATAGCGTCGATGACCGTCTGTGGGGTCAGAGGCCTGTCGATGAAGCCGAGCGCGACGGGGTGCTTCCAGTAGATGGTGGCGAAAGTGGACATGTAGCATCCGGCGGCGTGGAAGAGCGGCATCGGAAGGAAGAGACGCTCTCCCATCATGATGGACTTTATACAGTTCTCAGACCCCATGAAGTCTGAGAGGGTTTGGAACGCGTCGCCGACGGCGAGCATAGCGACGCGGGCGACGATGGGCTTGGGCAGGCCGGTGCTACCGCTGGTGTGAAGTACGACGACGGGGTCCATCTTGGCCTCCTCGAAGGTCTTGGTGTAGGGAAAGTGAGGAACTTCCGTGTCGTCGAGCCAAGCTTCGGCAGAGCTGACCATGATGGCGTCCATCTGGCGCTCTTCAAGCAGGGGCTGAATGACATCCTTGAATGATGAGTCGAAGCAGATGATGTTGCAGTCTGTCTTTTCGAAAAGGTTCATTTGACCCTCATGAGAATTCCTGGGAGAGATCAACAGAGCCTTGAAGATGAGTTAGAACGAAGCTGAGAACATCGTTGTCATGGACACGAACCTTGTATCCTGCCTTGATGCAGGCAATCATAATAATCATGTAGCGCACATCGTTAGGACCGATATATGTGAGGGTGGGAAAGCTTCCGGGCTCGGGCTTGCCGCTCTTGTCGATGATCCTGTGAGCTATGCGGTTTACCGCGTTGGCAATCTGCCAGTAGGTGATCTTCTTCCATCCATCTTTGGGGTTTGATGAGCGAGGCACGGAGAAGATTTCTGCGTTGGGGTCTGTCTTTGCGATTTCGTCGAGAACCTGGGGAATCAAGCGCTTTCCGTACTGAGGTGTGGCCATGCTGATGGTGGTATCTTGTTGTTGTGCTAAAGGTGATGTGGTGTATTCGAATCAAAATGTTGGACTACAATAGGGGTATAAACTATAATTCAATGGTGAATCGATGACAGTTGATAACAGTTGAAGATGAAGAGTCGTGTAATTGTGAGATGAGCAACTTCCGGCTTCACTTTTGCGAGGGAGGGTTTAGGCCAGAGTGTTTATATATTACAAAAAAACTCACTCCTCATTTTAAGCCCGTCGCTATCACCGTGAGGCGGCCTAGAACCACAGCGGCATTTTTTCTTGACACCCCGAGTCAGGAGGTAACTCGGGAGGATATGAGACGACGACGTCATGCCGACATGGCCAGCAGTTCCACCCGAAGTTTTGAACCCCCGGGCCGCTATCGGCTGGTCGGCGCTGAAGGGTGCACCGGGGCCGATGTGGAGCGCGAGCGAAGGAAGGAGAGGCAGGTTTGAAGTTCATTGCAGACGGCTGGCCGACCGGTCTTGAAGCTAGGAGATGGCAAAATCGGTCGTGGCGTAGGGGCGAGCCGCGAATTGCATATCCACCAAGGGATATCTGGAAGTTGGAACAGTGAAGATAGAACAGGCGGGTTTTGTGACGGACAGAGTGGGGGCGGAATTATGGAGGCAGGACGGAATTCGGCCGTCAGAACAGGGCGGAACAAGTGCGATTGCGAAACCTCAAAACCCACTTCGGTTCTCGTCCACGGCTGTTCGAGAAGAGACGTAGGCCTTGAGGCAGTAGTGTACGGACTGGCTGCGTGCCAAAGGTTTGTGCGTGCTCACAGACGTGGGCGGCGCTGCTTAGCACTACGCAGTAAGCAAGACTGTGGAGTCGATCGCGAAGTCAAGCTTTTACGAGTATGCTAAGACGGGCCGTGATATCCGCTATTGTCTCGGAGCCCTCGGAGACAAACAGGGCCTGATGTGGGAACAGCTGAACGGCTCTAACCTACTACTAGGCGTATCCACAGAGTTTCCCGGGCGACTCGCTCTGATTGAGCGGCGAGGGGGACCACCGCCCATTGAGGTTCACTGGAGTCTGGAGCATGAGTTGATTGGAGCAAAGGGGAGGAGAGGAAAGACGGACAAGTTGGACGGCAGGACGGCAAGGCAAGGCAGGATAACGACGACAGCTAAGCACCTAGGATGTAGCCGTAAGCGGGAGACTGCCGGTACGTGGCACTGCGCCGCACGGGAACAGATTACACTAAGGTAGTAGATCGCAGATGTCCCCTGCCAGTGCCATGGGCACGTGACCCACAGCGTCACTACATGTACCTTCCTACCCACAACACCGCTAGCTACTTCATACCAAGTCATTATTGTGACATCCCCTGTGCCTAGCCTGGGGTTGTAGCGGACGACGGCGCACTAGCCACTCATCACGGAGCTTCGCGCCTTTATCTGGTGCTTGTTTACGTTACTTCATGAAGGATCATCAGAGTTGGGGGGATATGGAGCCTGTATGATTTATACGTCAGCGAAACATGACCTCACCCGCCACAATCTTGGTTGTATCTGATACTAGGGCGCAAAAACTATAGGCTTGACCGCCGGCTCTCTTGTTAACACTTCCAATTCGCCTGTTCTGAACGTCAAGAGGACCCTTTTCTGCGATGAATATGACCTTCGGCCACGGACTTTGGAACTGCGCTTAACATTCCTCGGTAAATTAATAGCGCCGACGATCCCTGTTCGACAGTCTGGAAGACGAACGATCAGTGGCTGAGATCTTCTAGTGCTAGTATGTACCGTCGCTGCATGTTCGGTATATTCCGGCCCGCCCTGTGATTATCTGCATCCCATTGTTATCTCCGTTAGACGGTACCGATGCCAAGTTGATTGATTTATGGAAGCTCGGCCGACATGTACTTTGAGAAAATATTCAAGTTCCTATTTGTGAATTTTTCTTTTTCCTTTTTTGCTTCGGCATGTTGATGTGAGTTTCGGCGCGTCCAGCAACGTGTTCAATCCACGGTTATCCACCCCGAGATCCAGAGCAGGATCTCTTCCAATCCATTCCGCCGGCGCTAATCCGTAAGGCCGCCGGGAATTGCACTCAATGTCAGCACTAAACCCGCGCGACACACAAACTTGACGCTGGCGTACTGGGTTGCAGCTTAGACTACAATTGGACTGCTATGCAACCACTGCATGTTGCGGGTCTCTGCTACTGCGCAGATGACACAGTTGCAGCCACAAGGAGCACCACGTCCAGATGGATCTTCTACTAAAGTCTGAGAAGAGGTACAGAGGAGCTGAGTTTGAAATCTTCAGATAACCCCGTGAAGTCATTCGACGGAAATCTGGGGCCTTCTGAAGTCTAATCTAAGCGGCGGGCCAACCTGGAAAAGACTTACACGTCCAAGCAAACCATCGTCCAAACAATGGACAAAGGTCGAGCCATCAAGGGACTCACTCATGTGCTTTCATAGTGAATCAAGAGCTCCCTCGATTGCTGACAGCTTCATAGTCACCCCATCCCAGCAGAGATCGTGCACCCCACGCAGCGAACGCCATGTCTGCCACCACAGGAGCGAAGATGATGATGCCGACAATCTGACCGAATCCCCAGTCATCCCCAGGGTACTCGGTCCTCATGTGTTCCGCTGCTTCGGCTTGCATTCTTCGTAGCCGGAAAATGCACTAGAGCAAGGGACCGCCCAAGGAAACTGGCAAGAGCAGGAAGACAATTTGACGGCCGGACCATCCCCTTCCCAGTGAATCTTGTACTTTCGATAACATGACGGTCGTCTTGCTCTCCTTTTCCGCGAATTCGTCTTCCCTCTTGCATCGCTGCAATCCAACGCCCAAGGCGTGCCACAAGGTGAAGAGAAATATCAACAGAGAAGAAATCATCTCGCAGATCGCAAGCAACCAGTGCTGACCAACTATGAATCTTTCAATCGAACCAAAGCACATGTCCTTGACACGATTCATCTCCTCGGCCGTTGGGCCGTCTCCGCCGCCGCCGCCGCCGCCTCCTTCTTCATACCTCAGTGGGGCCCAATTATGAACGCATTAGGATAGGAAGGGGTAGAAGAATAGGAGAACAACGAGAGAGAAGAGCAACAGCCGGAAAGTCTCGCGCTTTGGTTCTTCTTGGGTCTTCCTGTCGATTGAATGCTGTATTGCACTTTCAGGATGGAAAATCCTCATTGGTAGCAACACGACCGGATACACAAGGGGGATGACGCATACGACGGATATCGCAAGCGCGTTCTGGACTTCGTTGGCCCCAAAGTCCGCCGTCTTGATCCCAAAGTCCTTGTTAACCAACATGATTATTGTTGCGAGTTCGATGGATATGGCAAAGTAGACCGCGAATTCGAAAAAGGCCTCGAGGCCTTTCCTGGCGACGATCTGGAAGAACTCCCATTTCGGACCTCGTCTTTGTCGGATCAGAAGCACCACAGCTGCCAGTAGAAATCCCAGGGAGAGCTCAATGACATATCCAATAGATACCTGAGAAGAAAAACGTCAGTTTCTCGACCGTTATGTCCATTAAGAATAGCATATCTGCCTTGCATACCCCTATGCCCGAGATGTCTGGGTTTGTCTCGCCCCAGATGGCGTTGCAGATCTCGTCGTTGCACTTCTCAAGAGAGCCGCGGGTGAAGTTTGTCTCTACTTTCACAGCTACTAAGTAGTCATTAAAGCCGTTTAGAACTCTCAGTTCGCTGCAGTCAATCTCGTTCGCCATGGAGAGGTAGTCGATCCAGGGGTTTGGCGAGGAAAAGGCTGGCAAGAAGCTTCAGTATTTAGACGAGACGGAAAACATTGGCATACTTAAAAAGAGGGAGAAGTGCAATCCTGGTGGCTTCTGATCAGGAGATTAAGGTCTTCAATCCGAGACAGCCCTGCTAAGTTTTGCCTGACTTTGGCCAAGGCTGCTCGCCAGTAGCAGGCAACCCTATCCATCTGTATCTAAGCCATACGAAGCATGCAGACCACCGTTCACAGACATCACGCACATTCTCTCACCCAATGCGGGCGCGTCATGAGAACGGAAAGAACAAGAAGAAATCAGAAACGAATGAAATTTTGTTTGATGTTTCCCAAACCCATCTGCCCGGTTTGAGACGAAGGCTCGCGGCAGCAGTGATCGAATCAACGAAACATTTTGAATGTGCGGTGAGGAGAATCAATATAGCGTCAAGATTCTATACTCCTGCAATCTCACAGTATTCAAATTGGCCGAGAAAGTCAGCATTTCTTCGAAAATTGCATATTCCACAAGATACCTCGTGGAAAGTCAAAGCAGCTACGCCGACCGCAATTACATGGTCAATCTTGAACACTCGTATATGGACTTTTTCAAAAACTCAACATATAATTTAAAGGCATTCAATGTTCAAAACGCCAATGACGACACATGCGGATATGGTTCAACTGCGACGCTCATTTGTCAAGCAAAGTGCGCGCCGCCCATGCTGCAAAACACACGTCTGTCACCACTGGCGCAAATATGACGATACCAACAATCTGGCCAAATCCCCAATCGTTTCCGCTATAGTGCACTTCTAGCCTCTCGAGAGTAGCCGACTGAACTGAGCGTAACCGAAAGATGCCCCAAAGCAACGGGATCGCCAAAATGGTAGAAAATGACAACAGAACCATCCGAACTGCCGGAACGCTCTTCCACGGCCGCTCAATAAAACTTTTCATCTTGAGCAAAAGCATGGTAATGCGCCGTTATTCTTCCAGAGTCCCGGTCCTGGGCTACCATTGCTTGAATGCCGGCCTCAAGTGCAAACCAGAGTAGGACGAGAAAGATCGTCGTGGAAGAGATCAGCTCCCAGACGGCCAGGAATTTGTTTTCCGGCCCAGACAGTCTTTCGGAACCAAAACATAGACTTTCAACCCTGTCCCATTATTCCTCGGATGCAAGCGTCTCGCCCTTTGGGCCTTTTCCTTCCCCTATCCGAGACGGAGCCCAGTTGTGGACACACTGGGACAGAAACGGGTAGAAGAACAACAATGAGAGCAGCGCAAAAAAGTGTGAGGCGAACACTTCCGAGATTGTCAGAACTGCCGTCAGCCATCTCGGACGCGGCTCGCCTTTGCGACTCGGGGTGATGCCAACGGGTCGGTAGCAATGCGATTGCATACAGGAGCGGCAGAATGCAGACGACTGATACGGCCAGGATGATGCGGGCTTCGCTAGCCCCGAGTCCGAGTGTGGAAACGCCAAAGTCCTTGTTGACGAGCATGTAAACCGCGGCCACTTCGAGTGAAATGGCAAAGTAGATGGCAGAGCCAAAGAACGCTTCGAATCCCGCCCTGGTTACGAGCTGGTAAAACTCCCATCTAGGCCCTTTCCGCTGGCGTATGCTCTGTACGCTGACAGCAAAAAGAAGCCCCAGTGCCACTTCCAGTACGTATCCAATGGAAACCTGCCTTGATTCGTCAGTCGATTGTGCGGTTTTTCTTTTTCTCGACAAGTCATGAGAAAGAGACTGGATCGCACCCCAATACCAGATATGTCAGGATTATCCTCTCCCCAGATTGCGCCACAAATTTCCGTTGAGCAATCTTCGAGTAGGTCCGAGTCGAATCTGGTGACCTGGCGAACTTCCCGCAGGTAGTCATCAAAGCCGTTTAACAGTTGTAGACTTGTGCAGTTTGGCGTGGCAACTGACGCCATATTGGCAAGTTGTTTTTCGTCGATTCTTCGCGGTAGATGCGACAAGAAAGAGAAGGCAACAGCCAACAGCTAGAAGCGAACCCCGGGGGAGGATGAGCAGCAAGATATACAAATTATAAACTCTGCCACAAACATGGGTCACACAGCCTCTGGCGCTGCGATGATCTATCATGAACTCTCAGCTGACGGTCTGAGATGTCTCCCACGACCAACGAGAGAGCCGGAGCGTATTGCCAAGGGTACTTATGACTTCAAATCTGACGGCTGAAGATGGAGGAGATGTGTGACTGGTAATCGGACCAATCAAAGTCATCGAAACTATGGGGGATAACGAAACACTGCCCTGCGCCGCCACAGATCGCCGTTTGTGAACTAGTAAGCTGATATTGTGTAACCTTGGAAGCTATTTTCGGACGAGGCCGGCTGGAATCAAATCCATGTATGCGTATAGAAAGCGCTGTTAAAGCAGTCTCTGAAGTCAAATTCTCCATGATGCGAACGACTGTTTTGCTTGCTCAATCCTGAGTTTTGAAAGTCTTATTTGCTATTATAGTCATTCGGAGTTCTACGGGATGGCTTATGCCATCAGCTACGTTCTCCTGGCCCTGAGTAGCTTCGGTGTTCTGAACAGTCTTGCACATCCACACTCCACCGTTCTGGATCATGCTCCTGAACCCGTCATTACCGATGGTCCTGAGGCCGTGAGAGATGGCGAAAGACTTCTAGGACGACAGGGCGAAGCTCAAGAGAAATGCCCTCGAATCAACGGTTCGACCGAATTGCTCCAGATATAATAGCTTTCCAAGTGCTAACCGCATATGACAGGTGTATCTCTCGAATGCCCAAGGGGAAAGAAACGTTTGCAACGCAACCACTTCTCGGAACGGGATATTTCTTGGTTGTTGTCCAAGGAGCAATAGCTGCGTTCCTAACACTAGATGCGTTGGCACTGGGCGCTCTCTAGATACTTCGGCGTCATTCGTACTCACTTGGTGAGGATTATCCAATCGAAGAAGGATGTTGACTAAACTCTGATCTGACAATAGCTAGTGCTGGCAAAGCCCCGTTTTGCGCAGAATATGTGTGGGACTCAGGCGTCGCAACGTCGTTCTTTTGCGCTGCAACACCAACAACCACGTCAGTAAACATCACTGCCAGCTCGACGGCGAGTTCGCCCACGGGCTCTCGAACCAACCACGCTGCCGACCCTCCAGGTGACGAAGATGGTGATGCTCAAGGTGAGCTCTTTCAAACCGACCGAGGCTTTACTGAAGCTCAGATATAAAACAGACTTAGATCTAGGCCAGAGAGTCGGCATAGGGGTTGGGTGCGGCAGCGCAGCTGTACTGGTGATCGCCGGTATCACGTGAGTTTGTTGCTCCCTGAAGAGCTATTGTGATCTAGGTACTGCGCCAGGGGTTCACGTCGCAGAAAGCGTGCCTCTCAGAAGACGGACAAAGAGCCAAATAGGACTCAATCCTCTTTGGAGAAGCCTGACAACGCGACAAGTACTGTTGGCGATATTGACACCAATCGAAAGCCGATATTTCGATCGACTGCTTGATGGAGTTCTGGAGTCATGAGTAAATTGCTAAACATGGCTACCTGTAGTCTCCAAATAGAGCTATATAAGAAGTTATTTCCCTTCTTGCAAAAGAGCCCGCTTCAGGAGGTTCTGAAGCCTATCGACGTCGTCCTGAAGGATTTTCTGACTGGTCATAAGGTAGAGAACGTTGCCGAGGACCCGGCTATGGACGTTCCATCGTCCGCCATCCGTACTTCTATCTCCCTCGAGTAGCGTCTTCTGCAAGCAAGCGGCAGCGTTACTCTGGTAACCGGACCCCTCGCTGTCCTTCATGTGTACAGCTAAGACTGACCCCAAAGCCCAGACCCCTGAAACTTGGCCATGTTGTCTCGATAACCAGTCGACAAACGATTGAGACCATACGGACCAGACAGCCGGTCGTCTGCTGTCAACAACCTGGGAAATAGATGGCGGTTTGCTAGTCCATTCGCTGTTCTTGGCCCAGTCCCACTCACCCTCGCTGTCCATGCGCTGCAACTCTCGCAGCGACTCGATAGCCACCTGACAGCCGACAGCATGAGCGGTGTAGCTGTGGCCATGAAGGAGAGCGTCGCTCTTCTCGTCACTGTCGAAGGCTCGGAATATACTATCAGACGCCGATGTAGTGCACAACGGCACCAGTCCGCCCGTGAGTAGCTTGGCGTTGCAGACCACGTCCGGGTCGACGTCGAGAAAAGATGCAGCGGAGAAACGGCCAAGGCGAGCGAGACCCGTAAATACTTCGTCGAACACGACAGGAAGGCCACTCCAGGTGTGGACGTTCGCGTCGACCGGCCCAGTCACGGTTCCAAACAGTTCCGGGTGTCTCCTCACAACTTGAACGAGAGTGCGTTGGAACAGCGGGTCTCTGTGAAGCCACCAGTGGATTAGTATAGACAACAAGAACCAATTTGGTCCGGGAACTTACGCCATGATCATGCCTCCAGCTCCGAGAATGACGGGTTCCATTACCAGAGCACCAAACTTACGGCCTTGGTCGCGAAGGCGCGTGAGCACCTTCAGGATATACCTCTCATAGGCTTCGTGATGCCGTGATTGCTCTCTGCCGGTGACGTCGAAAACCTCTGACAAGGTGTCGAATTTCTGACCGGGGCCGAGATGGTTTCTCAGAGCTTCGGGCACCTGGATTTTCCATTCGCCGTCTAGACACATGACGGAAGGATAGTCAAACCAAAAGCCCTTGCCCTCATACCACTCGACCTTCTCGTTGAAGACCGAAGGCTCTGTCGAATCCATCGCGCCCATCGTGTCGCCATGATAGCTGCCCTTCAGACCGAGGATCTCGAGCTTGTCACTAGGCTCCCAGCCATAACGCACTCTAGCTGCTCGCAGTCCCATCTTGACGGCAACTTCCATACCCGTACTGCCATTGTCGGAGTAGAACACACGAGACAGGCGGGGGTTCTGCAGCCCTTTGAGGAGGGTCTCGGCAAGAGCTAAAGCAGGCTCGTGCACGGCAGAGGCAAACATGACGTGTCCGTAGCGACCGGCGGCGTACGAGGCGGCGAGCGTCAGCTTCGGGTTGGCGTGACCAAGACCCTGGGTCCACCAAGAGGACGATCCATCGAAGGAGGGCTGCAACAACGCCTGGTCTTGCGGAGTGTCCCGGCTCCGAGGAACAAGGGTCTGGAAGCAGTCACCATGTGCCGAGTCGATGGCCGTGATCTTTTCGGGCGTCAGGTTTTTGTGCTGTGTGAAGGGGTACCAGATAATATCGTGGGCATTCCGGGACATGGTCTCGAGACGTGCAATTCGATGGAGGTGTCGTTCGTGTAGGTATTTCAAGGTGCTTTGGATAACATTACTCGAACTCATAGCGTCATAATACTGGGACAAAGCTGCGGCGTCGACTTGCGCATCTTCAGCACGAGCGGGGGGTTGCTCGAGAGAGTTGACAGGGATGCCATGTTCTTTGGCAAAATAGCCGGTCAAGTAGGCGTAATTTTGGTACTGTTCGTCTCGAAAAAGCAGGATTGATTCGACATCATACCCACGAAGTCTGAGAGACTCGAAAGCAGAAATGGTCTGTGAAATACCGCCGAGCTTTGAGTCGCCGATGAAAACAACCGGAACACGGAGCGGGGCATAAATGTCGGCCTGCGGGGTTCCGGACGGGGCTGGTGAGTGCACGCCGCCGGCCGTTTCGATGAACAGCCAACCGGGCCCTTCAGCCGCTCGGCGGGACGCATATCTGTAGATAGCTTTCAACACGTCATTGTCCGTGGGAGTTGGCTTGTTGAGCGTTTCAGCACGAAGATCAATCATCCACGGTCGAGGGTTGCATCGGTTATATTGAGCAGCTCACCTGTTTCGACACCTTGGCGGCGAGATGGGGACTCGCGGGAATCTCAAACTGAAACAGGGTTTTCTTCGCGATGCCCGGCGCGAACCGTTCGATGTGTCTAAGGAAAGACCGTCGAGTTAATTACAGAGTCTGAATCAAAGTCTAGGTAGGTCTTTGCCATTCTACTCCCGAAGTCAGTTGAGTTGGTCAGTGTATGGTTAATAAGCAACAAAATGGAGCAATCTGTTGAGGCGAGAGCAGAAACGTACACCCATCATCAGCTTCCGAGGCCGAACCCGTAGAGACGGGTTTCAAGAAGGCCGTCTTCTCATATGGCCACAGCTTGCGAGCTGCATTGCATAATATCGAGGAGAAGACCGTCTTTCCAACATCAGTATTGGCGCCGTAGACCTGGTACGCTCTCAAGGAGCGCCACAGCAGGGCGCCGACGGGTGCCATTGGGGGGGGGGGGGGGGGGCATCAACTGATAGTCTCAGAACCCATCCAAGACATTGAATTACAGCTGAACAGAAATGCAGCGAGCCAAATTGATGACCGAAATCCCGTTTATTGTCAGCAGAGCAAGCGAGTCGCCCGAGAAGTAGAAGAGTTGTCTCCAACAGGAAGCTCCGACTCCCGGAGAAAAGGTGAGGAGGCCGGGCGGGGTGCGGAGTCGCTGCGGCAATTGTTGCGCCGAGAAATGGGGCAACGCAGCGGCTATTATAGGGGAAAAAAAAAGGAAAACTTGTTGAGTTTGTGACCGCGTCACTTAGTACTCACGAGTCACCAATTTGGTTTCTCAACGGTGCGGCCCTGTATGACCATGGTGGGGTTAGACTGGCATGGATCTCGCATGCGCGCTATCGAGATCTCCGGATGTAAGGGGAAATTCCCTCGTCTCTCAACTCTGCATGCCGAGGTTCGTTGTGGTTCCTCTTGTTGACACTTGAACACTGCGCGAGGAACTCAGCCCAGTTCGTCTCATCAATCATGCCCGCCAGCGACCGTTTGGACGGCGTTTTCGCGGCGCTCCTGGCCCGCCGGGAAGCCAAAAGTCAACTCCGGCGGCTTACGCTCGTCCCGGCCGGCAGTGCCGACTTCTCGTCCAACTCGTACCTCTCTCTGTCGACCCACCCGGAGATTCAGCGTCGGTATCTCGACCGAATCCAGGCCCACCTTGCCCCGTCTGGCCGTCTGCAAGATGGCAACGCCCCGACCACGCTGCTCGGATCCGGAGGATCACGTTTGTTGGATGGTAACATGACGCTGGCAGAGTCGTTGGAAAGCGACATCGCCGCTTTCCATGGCGCGCCAACGGGTCTACTTTTCAATTCAGGTTTTGACGCCAACGTCGGGTTGTTCAGTTGCGTTCCGCAACCAGGAGACATCATCGTTTATGATGAGCTCATCCACGCCAGCGTCCACGACGGCATGAAGATTTCACGGGCTGCGCAGAAGATTGCCTTCGCGCATAACACTGTCGAACCAATCGAGGCGACAACGGAAGATCAACCGTGGAATGAGGCAGGGAGTAGCGAGAGTCGAATCCGCAGCTTGAGCGAGGTACTTTCAGCATTGATGAATGGAGATGAGGGTCGGTTGATAAGAGATGGCCAGAAAAACATATTTGTGGCGGTTGAGGGGATCTACAGCATGGATGGAGACGTGGCACCTCTGAGAGAAATTGTCGACTGCGTCGAAAGACATTTGCCGAATGGTAACGGATTGGTCATAGTTGACGAGGCTCATTCTACGGGCCTTCTGGGCGAGAAGGGACGGGGACTCGTTTGTGATCTGGGACTGGAAGACAGAGTCTGGGGCCGAGTCCACACATTCGGGAAAGCAATGAGCTGCGCAGGGGGTAGGTTGCTATTTCTGATGATTCTGATGCCACTGACATGCTGACACACTCTGCAGCAATTGTCCTGTGCTCACGATTAACCCGGTCGTATCTCATCAACTACGCACGAAGTCTTATATACACTACTGCTATGCCATTCACGTCACTTGTCAGCATTCAAACGACGTATAATTTCATCATGAGCGGCCTGTCCGAGCCCCTGCTTCGCCGTCTGTGGTTGCTCATTGATCGAACATATCAGCTGCTTCTAGATGTCTGCAGCCGGCATCAACCCGAACCAAGCCTTCTGAACCTCACACCGAGCAAGCCGAAATCGCCGATTATACCTCTGTTTACATCCAACCCCAGAAGTTTGTCACAGCATTGTCAAGAAAGGGGCTTTATGATCCGCCCCATCGTTGCACCGACGGTTCCGAGAGGCAGCGAGAGAGTGCGAATTTGTCTCCACGCTGGAAACAATGTCGAACAAATCGAAGGTCTAGTTTCTGTCATTGAGAGCTGGCTTGTTGCCCAAATGCGACAGGCTAGGAACGGGACGCAAGCATCTGAGGTAACGGGCACAGCAGCATTGAAACCTAGATTATAATCAGTCCCATAAAGACCCAGATACTCGACGCAATATAGAGCCGTCGACTTATAATATTAGAGCCGGTCAAGATTTGTAGGGTTAACCGTCTTTCGTCGAAGAAATGCAATGGGGACGACGAGTCCGTGTAACGATGTCCATCCTGACGTGGAGACAAACCAGCTTTGATAGGGTACATGGGTTGTTCCTTCAAGACAAGAACGTTGTGAACTTTTCAGGTTTCTCAACGTTTCCTAGATGCTAACTTTGGCGCGGGAACAAACATGGCTTAAGCCAAGAGGAATTGACCCAAGCACACCACAGCAATGGACGTCCACATCCATGCGAGTCCGTGGGGGCCTTCAGTTGCTGAGCTCCTGCCTGGAGGAACGACCGTTGGGGGTGTAGAGTTAGATGCAGGACCTCTGCCACCACCTTTCGAAGTGCCGTTTCCTCTCCCCTTTCCTCCGCCTGGCGTCGTGCTATTACCTTTACCCTTGCCTCCGTCTCCTTTGCCCTTTCCCTTGCCTCCTTCGCCTGTGCCATTGCCCTTGCCTTTGTGCTTGTCCTCACCCTCCATGCCTTCGCCCTTGGTTTCCATCTCCCCCTGGAACCGAGCGAGCACACGATCCATTTCCTCAACCTGAATAGACCGGGCCCGGGCAGGAGGCTTAGGCGGCGCGGCTTGAGAGTTGACTTTCTTCAACTCCACAGTGGCCTTCTGAGCATCGGTTGCCGGAGTCTCGATGAAGGGAAGCATAGGACCAAGCATCGCGCAGTTATCCTGCTGAGAAATAGGCATGCCCTCCATCGTACCGGTGTTGTTCTGGAACAAGAGCCTCTGCTTGCCATCAACAGTCCATGCTTGCCATTCCGGCATGCCCGCCTGGATCTTGGCAGCGTTCGGGTCGAGGGTGCGGACGAAGCTGGCCCAGTACGCCTGAGTCAGCGGGACGATAGGTGCGTTGGTGGTCGAGTAACTCTTTGGAGGAGCGCCGTCGGTGTTGTTGGGACCAAAGACACCGTTCAGCTCAACGGTGTGATAAGCTCCGAAGCCCAGAGCCTCCTGCTCATCATCGATGGGGCCATAACGGTAGTTGAACGTCTTGACACCGTCGCGAGCCTGAGCATCCTGGAAGGTCTTGGTGATGCAGTGCGCCCTGAAGTCACCATGGGCCGTCGCCAACTGACGCCATAGCTTCCCAGACTTTGGGAAGACGGGTTGCTGAACGTCGAGATACGTCTGTTGGAGAAGGGTAAGGGACGCGTTGCTGAGAGACTGGGTTGCCTGGTTGTTGATCGTCTTGAGAGCATCCTCGATAGTATCGGTGCTCTGCGGGACGTTCTTGGTCCCTTCATCGGTGCAAGTGCCGGCGATGGTCGGGACCTTGAGGTACTTGCCCTCAGCAAAGCGTTGCAAAGTAGGCGCCTTGACAAGGTCGCCGTCAAGGTTGGGGTTAAACTGGCACTCTTCCGTTTGCAGGGCTTTCGCATCGAGACCACGAAGGCAGGCGAGAGAATCCGCTTGCTTGTTGCAGCCGGTTGCATTCGTCAGGCAGTTGTACTGCTCCTGGCCCTGTTCGAGCGTGCGAACAGTGGCGACCGAGACAGACTCCATGATGGCACCTTTGATCAAGCCCGGATCGTTGTCCCCAAAGGCGGCGAGAAGCAGTGCGACGGACGTCGCACCGGCAGAGTCTCCGACGGCCACCATCTGAGCGGGGTTTCCCCCGAAAGCCGCGGCGTGCTGTTTGAGCCATTTCAGGCCCTGGATCTGGTCCCTCAGACCGTTGTTCATGCTCGCACCCGCCTGCACCTCCTTGCTCTGCAAGAAGCCGTAGGGGCCAACGCGGTAGTTGACCTGGACGACGAGCATGTTTCCAAACCTGGCCAGGTCGCTGCCGTTGAAGTTTGCGTTGGAGAGGGACTGGAACCCCCCGCCCTGGATGAAGTACATGACCGGCAGCTTCGAGTCCGGAGTCGCGTTGGATGGCGCAAAGATATTCACGTACAAGCAGTCCTCGTCCGTCGTGAAGCGCTTGTTGGGCTTCATGGTGAAATCGGACGCACTACGGGCAAGACATATTGGGCGGAACTGAAAGGAGTCAGTCGGAGATTCTAGACAGTTAACACGAGCTTGAGACCGACCTGAGAAGCGTCCACCACATCAGCCGTGTTGGGAGGATCGATGGGAGCGGCGAATCGAAGCTGGCCGGTCGGCGGCGCAGCATATCGAACTCCTAACCATCGAGTTGCACCGCCGGGCTCCGCGACGCCCTGGAGTTTGGTATAGCCAAGGTCAACGAGCGGGTCAACCGCCTGGACCTGGCCGATGACTGCGGCCGAAAGAAGAGAAACGAAGGATTGGGTTGAGAAAATCATTATTACAGAAGTGAACGGCCAAAAAGAAAATAATAGCAAGATTCCAGACAGCCACACAAACGAACGGCTCGCTCAACGTCGTCTGAAAAGTTGGAAAACACAGGCTCTCTGTCATCTGTTATACGACCGGCGGACCGACCAGTGCGACAAAGAGTCCGGAATTGTTCTTGACTCGAGCTGCGACTCTCCGCGCCCCGAACGGCGAGTTGAAAGCGCATGCCGAAGGCCTCGCGGAACTTCTTTTTGGGGGCTGGCGGGGGGTTTCAGGCGGGTTTGACGCCATTTGTCGTGAGATTCTGTTCCAGAGACCCAAAGTTAATAAGGGTACTGCTGGGTTCCCTGGACTATGATTTCCGTTAAGCGACGGAAAAATATCATTGGAATGACTGCCGCCTTTTCCCCTTGGAGAAGCGAACACTACCCGCAGAATAGACTTTCGTCCCAAGTTGCCCTTTTCGCCATGTACTTTAACATGCGCGTCTCCTCTGACTGACATGTGATAAGACGAACACTCCCCTGACCACGAGTTTCACGTAGGCAGGTATAGCCCAGTTGGGTAAGTCATGCCGCCGTCTTGGGTCGCCTCATGTTATGCCACGACAGAAGATCGGACTGACAGATATGCGCATCATCCGCGCCTTAGCTGCGCGCCGTGGTAGGGAGCCCTCCGTCGGATCTATCCTTTCGGGGAAGAAACCAGGTCTGCCCTGCAACCGAGGAGGCTCAGCTGAATGTGAATTTTGGATGCTTTCATCTTCAGACTTCAGTGGTTCACCAGGATGACGCGTTGTGGAATGTGCTCTTATTTACAGCTCTCGCTTGAATAATCACAATCAAGAAGTGCTGTGAATCTTCAAGTCCAGATGCCAAGTTTCACATGTAACCGCGATCATTCATAAACATAACAGAATGGGGATCCTCCAACGGTGCTCATCAAATCCTTGAGTTTCGCGGGTCCGCCCAGGGGAGAAATATCGAGAGTGTCATCTACAGTGACGTTTCGGCTTGGCGGGTTGTTTTGTAGCGTTTCGGTACCAAACACCTCCTTCAGACGAGTCAGTGTCAGCCAGAATTCGACGAGACTTGCCCTCTGAAGAGCCTCTTCGTTGGCAACTCGGGGACTTCAAGAATGCGACATACCTGTCTGTTGGCGAAGTCCAACATTTGCCAGATCCAGTAGATGCGGTCCACCTGCGCGTGATGAAGATAGAATGCCGGCTCTCCAGGAGAGATGAAAGGGTCGGAACCAGGATCACCTGATGCCATTTAGTACTGGCGTGTCACCAACACGGCGTGATTTCAACGCTTACCGCCAATGGTGTAATGGCCGCCGCCGTGGACTCCGAGCTCGACGCCGGGCACGTAGCGGTCGTCGCCTTGCATGACGGCCTGGAACCATTCGACATTGTCGTTTTCCAAGATGAGGCTGGTGACGTTGCGGAAGGTGTTGTAGCGCTGGGCGATGTGCTTGTTGAGGTCACGTCTTAGACAGCGGGGATGGTCGTCTGTGGGCTTCTCTGACGTGTCGAAAGTCGGCGAGCCATATCGCCAGAGGAGACGCGGGCCCACGTGGACCGTCATGTTGGCGAACGGGCCGCTCTCGACGCAACCACCGCCGGAACCGGGTTGGAGCTTCACGGTGGTGTTGGACAGAGACTGGAGAATCTGCATCCCCTCGTGAGGAATGGACGCTCCATTGCCGCCCATGGAAGTCTCGGATCCGTCGAATACGGGAGATGCCGCCGGGTCGTCGACGTCGAGACTCCAATCCCAGTAGGGAAAAACTCCTGTCCACCCAATCGGTCAGAACGGTGACGAATGAGTGCTGATGTCGGATCCAGACTTGCCTTGATATCCACAGACCGAACGGAGTTTCTGCTCGTACGTCCACGTGAAGAAGCGATGCCAAAGGAGGAAGTTTGCCTAATGTGCTACGGCATCAGTTTCTCATGGTCTGTGTCCGCGAAAAAGACGCACCGTGACATGAATTCTCGAAGTCTGGTTCAGGTGGATCAAAACAAAATCGTCGTAGGCAGACTTGGCAGCGGGCAGCTCGACGGGGTCAAGCAGAGTAGGAGACGCTTGGAGACACTGAACTGCGGCGACGAAGGACTTTCTGTCTTCTACGGATAGCTTTCTCCTGCATCTCAGAGTTAGCGACTCCAAAGTCAAGGCCTGCAGGTGAATCCTCACCATTCCCTTCGGACCTGGACTTTCTCGGCCGAGCAAGTGGAGTTGAGAGGTGAGTCGGAGTTCAAAGCCTGAGCAGCTTGAAGAGCTTCGGCACTGAGTCGGGAGAGAGCCGAGCCATTATCGATTGCAGATCGAGAAAAGTTGTAAGAGGTGGAAGCAGCGGTAGTGACAGTGGCTTGCGCCGCGGCGAGAAGCCACAGGCAACGCTTGAGAAGAGCCATGATGTCAGAGTAGCCTTTTCGGATGAACCGCAAAATACCGCAAGTCGCAGCCGACTGCATGAGCTTTATGTCTATCTGGTTTTTGAAGAGCCATCCGAAGACGGCAGGCTGCCGGTTGATCTCGTCGGGTTCCTGAACGCAACTTTCAAGGGTGGCTTTGCTCGGTTAGGGCCTTTTACCCAGCCTGCGAGAACACCACATTGGTCAGTCCGCAGTCGAGGTCCATCCGAGCCAAGTTTCCCAGTTCCATGTAGATGGATCGGACAGACCATACCGTCTAGGTCAAATGTTGTTCAATGGGGCATATGGTGCAAAGTTGGTCCCAACGAGGTCAAGGTTGCATAACACCTAGTCTGATTGGGGCAACTCCAAAGCCAAGACGTTGCTGTACCATTGGTGACGGGTTAGTTGGAGGAGTCTTAATTTGATTTGGCTATCAATATCAAAGTTAAATTTGGGACCGCCGCCTGGGACCCATACACGGGTTTGTAAAAACAACCACATTCTCCGTCTCGGGTGCTTGATGTCAGCAATTACCAAACGGTGCTAGACCACTGCTCTCCACATGGGCCTGAATTACTCATTGCCCGTGGATCGAATTTCATAGTTGATTCTCGGAAGTAATCGAAGCTTTCGTACAAGCTTTTCTCTGACTGAGACTGAGAGCTGGCAAGCCGTCTCTCCAGGTTTTGTGGTGGAGCCACAGCGAGTCAGACCGGCTCCTCTCCCAGTTTGGCGAAGGTATTGAGCTTCGGCACTTGCATTCCAACTCTTTTTCAGAGAAAGGCGTAACAAGGCTCTTATAAATCGGACTTTTTCATCGCCTTACAACCCCAAATAATGCCGTGAGTTCTTCTTTCGCGAAATATTGCCCCGGAAAGAAGCACACAACACATACCACGAAGCCTCAGAGGTCTCAATTCCAGCAATGATTGTGTGATCACCGAACATCAGTTGATTAGATAAGATGGTCGCTTAATGATGCAAGTGGAGTTGACGTATGAATGATCGTCGCAACGACCCAGGGTTTGCGTTCGGAAGAACGGATCATGAAAATGAAGTGCACCACTGGACAAGAGCTCCACGCGAGCATCACTGGTAACATCGAGTCGGCTCGGCCTAGCAGAGCGACAGAAGGGAAGAATGATTTTGCGGCAGGTGGCTATAGTATGCATTTATATACAAAACATTCAATGATAAGCAGAAACTCCGCCCCCATGCAGCGTAGCGAATCTCATGCTAAACCTTTGCAAACCAGCCTTCTCCCTTCTTCTTGGTTTTGACTATTCGCGCCATTGCCAGGAAAAAAGTCCCAACCATTAGGCAACTGCCAGCAAATGCCTGGGCACCGAAGTACCCACCACCGCTGGCGGTGATGATCGCTCCCGCTATCGGAGGCCCCGTCAAGACGGCGAAGCTCACAATGGTGAAGATCATGCCGATTCGCGTTCCCTGTTTAGTCGGGTCTGTTGTCAAAGAGCTGACACCGGCCGGGAACAGAGCCTGCACCGCGTTTCCCACGATGCCGAAAATGACACTCCATGCGTAGAGACCACCTGGTGATTTGACGGCAATCCAGCAGTACGTCAGAACTCCGGAAAGAAAGGCCATTGGCGTGAAGACTGTGATGGCACCGACTTTATCGGCGAACCAATTCGGGACCAGTCGTCCGACGAAACCAATCCCGTTCAGAATCAGAAGCAAGTTTAGCGAGTCCGAATAAGAAAAGGAGAGCTCATCTCGGCTGAACGAAGCGGCGTAGTAAAAGGCGAAATAAACCCCCATGAAAGACTGGCAAGATGAAGTAGTCAGTACCAGTTAAGTTGTCGGCCGGCCATTGCAGGTTGTTGTTCGTTGTTCGACTTACGAAGAAGCCGCCAGCGGCATAAAAAGAATATTCCAGTTCCCTGAAAGCTGTCAAGTCCACCACTTGTGCCTTCCTACGGGGCGGCAATCGAGGCTTCAAGAAGATGAAGCCGATAGTCAGAGTCGCAAGCTGAATGAAGCCGAGCGTACGCATCGCCCAGGGAAAACCAGCTCGGGGCAGCATCTGACGGACGGTACTAGGAAAGACCAAGCCGCCGGTGGCGCTGCCCACCGCCGCAATGCCGATCGCCAAGGACCTCTTCTTGTCAAAGTAGGTGGACAGCACCGCCAACGATGGACAGAACGCCAGACCGTTGCCCAAGCCGACGCACACACCATGGGAAAGCAGGATTTGCCAGTATTGCGTGCACCACGAGGTCGCGAACGTTCCTGCGAGAATGAGAAAAGAACCGCAGAGAAACAGAGGTCGAAAGTATCCGGCATCGGTAAATCGGCCGGACAATGCTCCGATGAAAAAGAGCAGGAAAACCTGAATAGAGCCGATCCAAGAAACATCCGCAGGCGGTCGTTTCAACAGGTCGACATACTGCGATTGGATTCTTTTAGTAAGTCAAAGACTCCGGCGAGACTCTGATTGCTCACATATGTTTGAAAGACTCCAAAGGAGTTGATAAATCCCCTGCCATGCAACGGTAAGATTCAGTTTTTTCTATGACAAGCTTCAACAGTGCAGAGGACTCGGGAGACTGAACGTACCATGTGTCCATGAAGATGAAATGGGCACTGAGAGCTGCATCGTTAAAACACAGCGGCAGTTAGCTGCAAATTCGTTTCCCCAGCAAATTCTCTGATTGACGACTGCGCTTACCGGCCATCCAGGCAGAATAACCCCCATCAGGTGGTGGGCCAGGTTGTGTGGTTGGCACTGATGCAATTCGACTCAGAACACGACCGACGCGACTTTCTGGGACCCCGGCCTCTGCATCCACGATACCATCATTTCGCGACGAGTCCGATCTCGTCTCCTTGTCGGCACTGTCCATCCTGGAGGTTTGGGTTTCGCGCGCTGTTATTGACGTGTGGTCTCGAGTGGCGTCATAGAAGGTGTAGTAGTCGGAGACTTTATCTGTCGTGATTCATCGGACTTTCGAATTCGTAACACCAACTCGGCGCTGTTCTTTCAGCGTATCTCGGCGGCTACTTTGCTTATGTTTTCATTCTTTGAAATAAAGCTCACCGAGGTTGGCAGAACCAAAAGGGACAAGAAAAATAAGTCATAGTTGATGATGCATCCCCTCGGCCTACTCCGCGTTAGTCATCTTGTCGCGAAGCGCGGAGGCAAACCCTTCGTACCTAGTCTCGGTTCCGGTACCGCTCGGTGGACCAACCAGATGCCGATGAGCTACCGAGCGACCCATACATCACCGGGAATAGGCCGGAGGCAAGCGGCGTAAGCGGCGTAAGTGGGAATCTACCCGCCCTATTGACCTGATGTCTTGCGTTTTTCCAAGTCCGTCATAATTAATCGAGCTCACATGATTAGCCTCTGTCACTCAACTCTTTTCCATCTAGAGCGGTAGTTTATTGAGCATCCGGCATGGCGAATGCAGTACTACGGTGCCTGAAATGCAAATCTGTCGTATTGAAGGGTATGTGTGGCAGACGCTCAAAGGTTGTTGAACAGCTTTGGCCATTGCTACAGGTATGCCAATCTGCTAAAACTCAAGTAAAGATCCTTCAAATATCACCAGTTGCAATGTCAATGGGGTCAGGGGTAACGCGTGCGACACCTAAGAACCGATTACAAGGGTCGAAACTCTTCTCGGCGGATATGCTCCCGCCTAATGTCGCGTGCCAATTATCAACTGCCGGTCCTACTCCATAGCGCGACTGCTCGGCCTCTGAAGGTTGAGAGTCACGTCATCAGGTTCGGTACATTAGCCGCGGAGAAATGAGTGTCGGCCCCAGAAAAGCGGTCAGGACAAGGGCGCGGTATTGCACATTTCTCACGTGCCAAAGCATGCCCAGTCCCGCACAGAGTGAGGCAACGGATGCAGAAAACAAACCAGAGGAATTTTATAATGATGCGGCTCGCTTTCTTGTATTCTTATGAAAGATCGACTGTTGGCTGGAGTTTCCGAAGCCCGTCCGTGCGGGATTCGGTGTTTCTACCAAAGTGTAATAATTGTGGTCTTTTCAACTCATGTCGCTTTCGACTTGCGCATCACTATTCGATGGTGTACGGAAAATGTTGTCGACAATTGATCGAGGCAGATGGAAGATTCCTGAAAGGGTAGACGTATATTATCATTTAGCTTCTGCTTAGTGAGAAGAGCTAGGAAGAACTTCTCTGTCATTTGTTAGCCTCTCGACAAATTAAAGCAAGCGAAGGCCCTGAATATTGAGACGGCTTAGAAATAGAAATCACCAAGCAATAAATTTAGCATGCTAGCTCATCGCGATTGAAAGCGCTGTAAAGCCGAGTTTGAGTGTTTGCGCATAGATTGATCGAAAGTTGAGTTATAAATGCCCCAAGCATGACAATAAAGCCCTCATAGCCCCGCGTCAGACGGTTCTTGTCAACTGCCGCATGCAACATTATCTGGATTGCTGTTCACTTGTCTCCTGACTTTTGCTAGAATATAGCCTTCTTGAAACCTGTCAACAGCCTTTGCGACTGAATCATTGGCCAGAAATGATCTGGTAACCCAAAAGGGAAGTCTTCATCAGAACGAGTTGCATTACTCATAACCGAGTTGGGCGACCAGCGATTGTTTCGGAGCACCAGCCAATAGTATATAGGACATGTCTCAAGTTTAGTTAACAAGGCGGTGCGCTGGATCGCTCACACTCGGATTTTTTTCATGAGAAGCATCTGCCAAAGCACCACTCCGCAGCTTGGCAGAGATTTCTGGCAAAATAGATGCGGCCTCGTCTCGCGATATGAGTCCGGTCTGTGTGCCCAAGATATGTCGATATTGAACTTGGGTCGCCAGAAAAGTCGAGGATTTCGTGATGTTACCTGACCTAGCAGGGGTTCCGAAAGAGGAAATGCGTGTTTGAACGCTTCTCATTGGTTAATGAAACATTGACCTCATTGCAGAAAGAGCTGCGATTGGCTGATCTGTGAAAGGATCTCAATCCTTGAGCGCCGAGCTGCCTTACTACGTGTGATGGATAAGTAAAAATTCCTAGTAAGGTTTTATGGAGACGAGTGGCCCACTAGGTGCTGTAAATAGCTTCTTTCACTAGCTAGTTTTTTGCCTGTGAGCGATGTGTCAGATAAGGCGCTGTACGGGACAAGTTCGCAACACTGGGGCGCCCACTCGATCTTTTGCGAATTTGACACGATGTACTGGCCTTGCGAGTTCAAGCTATAGATACTTGTCAGGGATGTTTTACTTTGGCCTGCAACTGCAGTAGTTCTCGGCTTCCCCTGTCGAATCTTTGTTGCCTACATGTGGAGTTGTTATCTCAGGGGTCTGGGAGGCTTCATAATTTCACCCGAAACGAGTGGTCTCAACCTGGACCTCAACCACTGTGTCTGTGGGCTGCATGTCTCATTTCTCTTCGCGCTGTCAGTCCGCTATTCTCTTCATCGCACAATCTAAATCGTCTAAGAACGCGCTTCCGTTGTCGCACGTCTTAATTGTATTTTGCAAGATGGGAACACAGTCGACGCCTATACCACTCGTGATTAGTCGAGGACTCGAGGTTCATCCCGATCAAGTTCGCTGGGTGCTGATACAAGATCGAATGCAAGGTATGTGTACCTCATCAGTCAAGCAGACGATCTTTAGCAGGTCCGTATTGTGGACAATCCGGCCCATCAGGCCAGTCGTCCGAGTTGTAGGCTCGAATAGTATGGGGAAGCGGTCCTTGTCTTCTCAGTAACCAACCGCCCCAAAAAAGTCCGAGCGAGTGCGCCCAAGAGCCGCAATGGATGTAGAGAATGCAGCCGTTGCCGTCGCCCGTCCGGTTACCGGCTCCGGTGTACCCAGCCCTATTCAGGGTCCTCTGTAAGTTACTTGGCCTCTTTGGCCCCCCCCCCGACCCCGAAAGTTGACACTTTGCAATGTTTGTTGAAACCTGCTGTCTCCCGAGATCCGTGGCTGACTTAGTTTTTAGCATTTACTCCAGCTACGTCGGAGCTGAACAAGCTCGGATCATGTTGCAACTGGCCATAAAGGCTGGGTATAGCTTGGACCCTATCCATAGCCTTTCTGAGAGCCCTCTTAGGAATGCTGTCTACGGGCCGGCCGCAAACCAAAAGTTCTATTACCACTCCACCAAGGGGTAGATAGAACATGAACGACTTTGGCCATGAGATATCACGGCTCATGCTCTTGTGAACAAGCAAATTGACGGAGAAAATAATTAGGTTTGATGTACTATCTCCAATCGTATAATACCATAGCTCGCTATCATACACACATGTGAACGTGTTACGTAACCAGATTCCCCCCGGTGAAAATTAAAGTCGTAGACTAGATAGATGCCCAAAAACCCTCATCGCGTATGTACAACTATCGTGACCGCGACTCGCTTATCAGAGAGCGGCAAGAACAAGACCGACGACACCGATGGCGCCCAGGACGCCCGAGTTCTTGGAGGCGCCGGCGAAGACGGTGCTGGGGGTGGGAGATCCGGAGGGCTAAAGAGACGAGAACCACGTTAACATTTGCCAAAAAAACTTTTTCTCCCATCACAGCAAGGACCAGGCCCAGGCGACACATACAATGACGACGGAGGTACCGATGGAGGTGGCGCGGGTGACGGTGGCGGCAGAGGTGCCGGAGGCGGTAGCGGAGCTGGCGGCGGTAGCAGTGGTCAGGGTAGTGGCGACGCCGGCGGCGGCGGTCGACGTGCTGGTGGCGACGGGCTCCGCGGCGCTCTCGGTGGGAGCCGGGGTCGCAGCGTTGGTGGTGGCAGCAGCAGCGGTGGTCTCGGCGGCGGCGCCGGAGGGGCTGGGGGTCGGGGACAGGCCGCACTCCTCGGCGGCGGGAGTGACGCCGCTGCTGTAGTACATCCAGATTCCGAACTCGTTGGCGCAGGCCATGCAGGCGGCGTAGCGCGTGGACCACTCCGAGGTGTCGCAGTAGCCCTCGGTGCGGCCGAGAGTGATCAGGGTGCCTGTTGTGTGTAAGTGACCGTGTTAGACTCCGTTTAGGCCGCAAATCAACGCTAAGCGGAGCGGGTGCGTGTGTGTGTGTGTGTGTGTGGTTGTGTGTCTTACCGCAGTTCTCGTGGCACGCATAGCGAGGGGTTCCGGGCTCCTGGCGCTTCTCGACGACGGGAACACCCTCGGGATACTCCCAGCTGGACTGGAGGCCGGCGGCGGCGGCCAGAGAAGCGACGGAGGCCAGCATGGTGCAAGTAACGAACGAACGCATCTTGAAGACTGTTAGGGGGGAGATTGGGCTCAGGTTTGGGCTGCTGCCAAGGAAGATGCTTTGGAGGACTGGGAGAGAGGGAATTGTCTTGATGCCAACAAGCTAATTGAAAACGAGCGTGAGGGGGAAAAGGGATAGACCGACAAGAATGAAGGTTGGGAAAGAGGTTATTATATGCATAACGAACGCCCTGGTTCTGAGATTCTCTCAGGAATCACGCGGCAGTCTAGATTCGCGGCCGGGTTTACCGTATGCGTGGTGGCCTCAGCAGCAGCGGAACAAGGAACCATGAAAGACTGGGAAGCAAGAATCCGGGCAAGCGCCGTGAGCAGTCTGCTCGGATTTGCCCCGGATCGCCGACCCGACATGACTGGACCCAGCGAGCCTGTGGAGTGTTGTCCTTTTGAGCGGGATGCCGAAGGAGGACAAGCTCGTACCAACGATGAGGAGCAAGGACGAGAATCCATATTCGGGGTTCGGGGCGGGCGAATGGGCAACAGGTACCCGCCGAACCAACGCAACTCTAAGTGTACATAAGGGATGCTGATGCTGCCTCAGCTCAAGCTGGCCGGTTGTGGAAAAGACACGACTAAAGTCTTTGTTGGAATACTTCGCAGTAGATTGTGAAGAAGAGGGCCTGAGGAGGTCTGGTAATGGTTGTGGACTCTGTGCCCGCTCCGCTCTCGCGCAGAGCATGAAAATTGAAAATGCGCATGTTGCTCTTCCTCCCACCCCGCCCCCTCCCCCCCTTCCCCCGTCCGCCTGTCGGATAACGGTGATCTGATGCCAAGTGCTTGGAACCATGCGCGTGGCCGGCGAGGATGCCAACTCGCCTTCCCGAAAAGGGCTGTTCTGGCCGTTGGCACTCACCGATATCGTCGGATTCCAGCTTCGCCACTGGGAACCAGGGGGGTTCATATGCCACAAAACCGCGGACAACCTGTGGACGATGACTGTCCGTGGCGTGAGGAGAGGAGGAGCCGGTCGCTCGGCGAGATGGGAGGGGAAAACCTGAACCCATGTTTCTTTGATTTGCGGGCGAGGTCGGGCTGGCTGCAGGAAAAGGCCCCTTGTCCTTGTCGGTGGAGAAGCAGATGGATCCGGAGGTAGGTTTAAGGTAGAGTACGATGAGATGGATGGGATGGATGCGTCCATCTAATCTTATCAATCACATCAGTCAAGCCATCAGCGGGCGGTCGTTCCTCGTTTGGGTAAATTCACGCTGCTGCCAAGCGACCTTGGCGGGCCGGATGGCATCGTGTCATTGGACGAAGGGATCTGATAAACTGCGGCACGTTTTTCCCTCGGTTTTTTATTTATTTTTATTTTATTTTTCCACCTCTCCGAATGTTGCGCATCTCACCACCACTCGGAGTCACACAACGCACCTCGCACACCTTGTCGCTTTCTATGCTACCCTGCAACCTGCTTGCTTTTTGCCAAGGGAACTTATCCGACGGTAGCGTTCGAGTCTTGCTCCATTGCAGAAAGAAAGAGGGAGAGAGAAGGGAAAAAACTTCGTATTGTTTGCCGCTCGTGAACATGACATTCCCTGCCGCTGCCCATGGTCCTAAATTCGGTCCCTTCGATAGTTCTGCCGAGGCCGTTCTGTCAAAGGTTCCTGGGGCGTTTGGCCGGGTTTTATGGAGCTGTGGTGAACCTCGTCAGGTACTTTCCAAGACTTCTTTTCCAAGAACCGGTCGCCACCTGCATCACCACCCCAACCATGCATCGTCCAACAGGATTCGGCCAACTTGACTATCGAATCCACGCTCGGGTGCTTTACCTCTTGTGTTTCTGTGTGCGTGAGCGCGTGTCTGAATTTTCCCTCATTGCTCTGCTAGAGGGGTTCGTTTACTCTGCACATGTGCCCGGGCGGAGGTGGTTGGTTCAAGGTTGGTGGGACACATGCGGCCAGCCCGTGGAAAGGCAGTACCCGTACATGTATGTATGATGAACTGGGTAGACTTGCAGCAGCAGTCGCGGTAGTATAACTTGAACCCCGTTCGCCGCCATCCGGTTCGTGTCCAAGGACTGTGTGTGCACCCCCTTGATTTCTTAATCTCTCGCTCACATCTCCCCAAATCCCAGTCTCTGCCGCGGTTGCCGGGTATCCGACTTGAACCAATATCGATCGACGCAACTCGACGCTTCACACAATGTACTCTTCGTTCAAGACCATCCTGGCATTGGGCCTGGCGTCTGCCGCTTGCGCCCAGCACACCAAGCAAGATGACGAGATGGGGTAAGCCCACTGGCCGATTCAAAGTCGTTACTGAAGCTAGGTACGCTGACAAGTCTTTCAGTCCTGCCGCTTTCATGTGGCCTGCCGACAGAGTATGGAGCGGAGACATGGATAACCAGGCCCCTTGCGGCTCGAAATCCGGTGTCGCGAACAGAACCGAGTTCCCGATCGGTAAGACTGGACTCGAAATCTTGACATCTGGGGGGGGGGGGCTCCCACAGCTAACCGACCTCCACTCACCTAGTCGGCGGCAAGGTTGCTCTCGTTGCTCAGGACGACTACTACAAGACCAAGATCTCCATCTCCTACCAGAACGGTGAGTCACCATGTCAACTAGGGGAGGGGGGGAGCCTTAATGAAGGGTCCTTGCCTCTTTTCTAGTTAAATGGCCGCAAATCATGGTACATTGAGCGTTAACGAAAGTACACATCGACACAAAAAAGACCCCACGACCAACGGCGACTTCACAACCGTCATCGAGGAGCAGAGCGTCTCGGACCTGAACCCGGGCCACACCTGCGTCGACATGCCCAACCCGCCCAGCTCCGTCTCCGCCGGCAGCAACGCGACCCTCCAGATCATCTACCGCGCCGACTGGGACGCCCCTCACAACCAGACCTTCTACGCCTGCGCCGACGTCACCTACGTCGAGGCCGCCGACTTCGACACCCGCATCCCCTGCTTCAACGCGACAGAGCCCGGCGAGGACGACGTCGTCGCCGCCGCCACCGCCACCGCCTCTTCTTCTTCCGGCTCTGCTTCCAACAGCGGTTCTTCCGGTGGTGGCGGCAGCGGCGACAAGCTGTCAGGCGGCGCCATTGCCGGCATTGTCATCGGCGCCGTTGCCGGCGTCGGTCTGCTCGTCGGTGCTGCCCTGTTCCTCTACCGCCGCAGCCAGCAGAAGAAGCGCAACTCGCGTCTGGCTCGCATGGAGGAGAGCGCGAGGACCTCCGAGCACTGGAACGCTGCTGCCAAGGACTCGACTTCGCAGAACAGTGTCAAGCTCCAGAACCTCCCCTGAGGAGTTTTGCTGGTTAAGAGGGGGGTTGTGTGTGATCGTGGCACTTGGGGGTTGATGGTACGACTGATGGTCGTGGGTTTGCAGAGGAGGACTGGTGGGGGTGGCTGGATTTTGTGTTTCATGGAGCTTGGTTGTTATGTGTCATGTGCGATGAGATGATGTCCAGTTTTCAGTTTAGTGATGATTCTTTGGTTGAGAGGTAACGGTTAACCCATGATATGATTAATTGTGGTTTGCATCTGTTGACATTGACGTTACGTTCTCTCACCTGTGGGACCTTCTGCCCACCTGAATGTAGTATGTAGTATGTCTAGGTCAAGACATCGAACCTGCAGCGGATGACCTATATGTCGGAGATGGCCGACGTACAGCCCGGGCACTCGGCGTTTGGAGTAAGCTGAGAATGTCGCACGAATCATACCCCCCTTTTGCGAACTCATTCGTCTAAAAATCATCTCTTTGACTGTTCCCCGATAGATGCTATGCTAACTAAAATCAGATTGCTTGGGTATGATGTCGGCAAATAACTTCTATATGTAAATATCATCCATCTTAGTCTCGGGACACGGCGGCGTCTTCATCCCCAAGACGACTCTCCTTGTTATCGGACTCCATTGCACCGTACCTGATACAAAGTTAGCGAAAGCTTCTCGGAAACGTCAAACGGGCAAAGAAAATCTCACCATGAAATGATGCCCAGACCCAAGAAGGCAGCCACGACACTGAAAAACATGGCAACGTAGCCCTTGGCCGTGAATCCTTCGGGCAGGGGGCCGACGGGCTTGTTCTCGCCGCCCAGGTCGAGCACGTCCTTGGTGTGTCCGGCGGCGTTACCCCGAGTGGGCACTCCTCCCGCGCGGCACGCCTCCAGGTGCCCCTCGGGGATCTCCAGCCCCTGGAGGGCCTCGGGCGCTTCGATGATGGTGGCGACCAGGCCCTGGTCCATGTGCCACTCGATGTGGCAGTGGAAGAGCCACACGCCCGGGTTGTTGGCCCTGAAGCGGATGACAAAGTTGCCGTTGCCCTCGACGACGAGGGTGTCTCGGCGCATCGGGTACTTGGGGAAGCCGGCGCCCCTGCTGTCGTTGGAGAAGGCGCCGGCGTCCTCGTCGGAGCGGTGGACCACCTGGAACTGGTGGCCGTGGAGATGGAAGGGGTGCCTGCCGTCGTCCTCGTTGTTGAGCACGATCTCGATCACTTGGTTGTGCCCGAGGACGTGGGAGATGGTGTTGGTGCCGTAGACCCGCGGGTTGAGCGCGTTCTCTTCGCCGACGGTGAGGGCGGTGTACAGGGAGGGGACCTTGGGGGCGGCATAGGTCTTGTCGTTGAAGAAGGCGCTACAACCTGTTAGTCATGATGTTATTGTGCGGCGCTCTTTTGAGACTCACTAGTTCGCTCCGTCGGCCAGGTTGTCCATCTTGACGTTGAAGCTGAAAGAGTAGTCGACCTTGTCGTAAAGCTCCCTCTTGTCGACCGGAACGAGATCAAAGTCGTCAAATGCGGCGTCAAAGTCGTCGGCGGCGGCGGGCTCGGGCAAGGGCTTCTTGTCGTCGTACACCAACCAGCCGGTGACGTTGGAGTTCAGGCCATCCGGGATGACATCGAACAAGTCCTCGTCCATGGAGCCGACGATGGCGAAGTTTTTGGAAGCGTGCTTCTTGGTAGTCAGGAGAATGCTGTAGCGCTGCGCCGGGGTGATGTACAGCATGTCAGCGTCGGCTTCTTCGGTCCAGACGCCGTCGACTTCGACAACGCGCATCTGGTGGCCCTCGAACCAGATGTACTGGGATGCGAATGCGCCGACGTTCACCATGCGGATGAGGTAGGTCTTTCCGGGCCGGACTTTGACCTGTAGGTTCTGGGTATCGTTCATGAGAGCCGAGTTTGGGACGGGCTCGGCGCCGGTGGGGTTCTCGACATTGATGAGCTCACTGATGAGAGACCTCGTTGACTGGTGGTACCAGTCTGAGAAAGTGATGATGAGCTCCTCATCATACTTGCCCTCGTAAGGGCCTTGGGGATCGTGGATGACCACAGGGCCACGAAGACCCTCGGGATACTGGCCGTCGTTGTGGGCGTGGTACCAGTATGTGCCCGTTTGGTCAAACTGAGACGTCGCATAAGTACTCTGTCTTGGCTATTCTATTAACAGCAGAAGTTACGTGGATGGCTCACCTTGAAATCGTATGTGAATGACTTCCCAGGAGGAATGGCACATTGAGTCACGCCAACAGCTCCATCCATATGGTTCGTGCCATTTTGGAAAAGTCCGTGAAAATGAAGACTCGTGCTCTCCGTGCCCAGCTGGTTGTTGACGTTGAGAACGAGTCTGTCGCCCTTGGTGGCTTCAATAAGCGGCAACGGCCACTTTCCATTCACGCCAATCGTGGGCTTCTCGAATTGGCCGTCGGGGTTGGACGTGACCCATGTGATGTTCCAGTCGAGGTTGATCGTCTTTGCCAGCGCGGGCGTCACACAAAGCATCAAGGTTGTGAGCCGAGCCATGAAGGCCGACCTTGGGGATGAGAAGGCCATGGCGGCCGAGTATTCGGAGGTTGTGGTGCGATGCGATGGGCTGCGCTGTCGCCGTGCTTCGTTTTGTCGAGGAAGTCAATGACTCAATATCGCCTCACTCGCCTCTCCCTTTGAGGGTGGGGGTTTGCTGTCTCACTCGGCGGCCAGACGTTTAGCCAGAGTATCGGGCTTGATATTTCAAAAGCCTCCAAACCTATTCCACGAGGCTTCCACGAACCGGGCCGAGCACGAGCACGGAAGACGTTGGCATATCCCGTATTCGTACCTAGAAGAATGGCAAGGACAGACGGGGGAGCGGAAACCGGAAGCGAGACGCACGTGAAAAAAAGGAAAACTGGGTGTCGCCTCGCCTGATGAGAAAATTGCGAACGTCTTGGCGATCTGATAAGGAAAAGCCCCCGCCCCTTCCCCCTCCAACACCCCTGGAAAGGTTCCACAGCGGTGGGGTTTATCTGATCCGCCGCCCGCCTGAAAATCAAACACGCAACCACTCTCCCGCCGGGACGAACCTGTCAGCGGCCCTCCAGCCCTGCCAACAACCTCCCTAACGACCCCCGGCCCCCGTTCTCCCACCTCACCCTTCCAGCTCGGTTTTACGGGTTTTGCGCGCTAGCCGACATCGCCGGCCGCACCAAAGCTGCGGGAAAAGGGAAAAAAAGGGCGAGGAAAATCCTTTCGGTCTCGGCGATCTCCCATCGCATCACACGACCGCCACGGCGCTCCCAGTTTGCGCTATCCAGCCCTGGAAAACAAACAGTTCCGCTCATCGGGGGACCCGAATCCACCATTTCGAGGAGCCGACCCGGCCGAAGCAATAGGAAGAGATTGTCGCATCCTCTCTTTCATCTGTTTTGCTTCCCTCCTTCGATAAACTCTAGCCGAGAGTTATCTGCAATGCTTCAAGACTTTGCGCTGTAATCAATGTCTTTTATCGAGTCAAGCCCTCCCGGAACCAACTGCCCCCTTTAAGGTCCAGCCACCCCGAAGCTCGACTCAGCTGATGTGCAGCCGCATCTGATTGGGTACCCCATCATCCCTATCGACGCCCCTAGTCGCCACTCACCACTCACCACTCGCACACAACTTTAAGCCTCCTCTACTGAGCATATCGCGGCGGCGACGACACACGATGGAGGACCTATTCTCACTCCCGAGTAAGCTGAATGAGGAATCTTCTCCATTTCAAAGTAGGCGCTGACTGACGACCACAGTCTTCTTCATCACCTTCCGTGAGTCCCTCGAGACCGCCATCATCGTCTCGGTCCTCTTGGCATTCATCAAGCGGACCTTGGCGACTCAAGATGACCCCGTTCTTCGCCAGAAGATGGTGCAGCAGGTGAGCCCAAAACTCGGCTCTCTCTCTCGTCTACAACTTGTCCGTTCCTGACAGCCGTAGGTCTGGTTCGGCACCGCCACCGGCCTCTTGACCTGCGTTCTCATCGCCGTCGCCATCATCAGCGGCATCCACAGCCTCGGCGCCGAGCAGTTCGCCGCCGCCGAGAGCATCTGGGAAGGCGTCTTCTCGCTCGGCGCGTCCCTCGTCATCACCGCCATGGGCGCCGTGCTCCTCCGGGTGACGAAGCTCCAGGACAAGTGGCGCGTGAAGCTGTCCAAAGCCCTCAACGCCACCGAACGCCACGCCGGTCCCTGGGCCGAGCGCCTCCAGTATCTCGGCGAGAAGTACGCCCTCTTCCTGCTGCCTTTCATCACCGTCCTGCGAGAAGGCTTCGAGGGCGTCCTGTTCATCGCCGGCGTCGGCGTCAGCGTTCCCGCAGGGGCCATCGCCCTGTCTGCGGTCCTGGGACTCGCCCTGGGTGCCGTTGTGGGTTACTTCATCTATCGGTAAGTCGTGCTGCTCCGAGCGTCTTGCGCGCCGTCTGCTGTTGCGCGATGCTGACCTGTTATCCAGGGGGTCCAAGACTGCACCTATTCAACTCTTCCTCATCGTCTCCACTTGTTTCTTGTACCTCATCGCCGCCGGCCTTTTCTCCAAGGGTGTCTGGCACTTTGAGCAGAACGAGTGGAACAAGGTCGTCGGCGGCGACGCGGCAGAACTTGGCTCTGGCCCTGGCTCTTACGACATTCGCAGGAGCGTTTGGCATGTGAACGTGAGTTTATCGCATCATCCCTCCAAAACAAAAAAAAACAAAGACCGCCGTTCTGACACGCCAAAAGTGCTGCAACCCCGACCTCAACGGTGGTGGTTTCTGGGGTATCTTCAACGCCGTCCTGGGCTGGCAGAACTCGGCCACCGTCGGCTCCGTCGTCTCCTACAACCTGTACTGGGTCGCCGTCGCCACGGGCTTCTTCGCCATGATCTGCAAGGAGAAGGGCTACTGGCCCTTCGCGAAGAAGACCAAGAAGCTGGAGCATGAGGGCGACGACCAAGAGCCTCTTCTCAGCAGGCCTGCGAGGTAAGAACCGGCAGGGCCGCCTTCCGACTCTTTTCTTTTTTCCCCCGAAGAGAACGCGCCGACCAGGAAAGACCGACCTTCTTTTGCTTATCACGACTGGTCTGGCATGTCTCTCCCGCACTTCATTGGAAGAGGAGCTAGGTCTCCCCAGACGCGAAATGTTTTGGATCATGTCGTGGGACGAAGCCCGAAAGCGCCTTAACGAAGAGATGACCGTCAAGCATAGCATTTCATGTATATAACAGTCACGCACCTGAGCATACCGCAATCCATCTCCAAAACCTAACCTGCTTCATAGACGCTTGGCATTTGGGCTTAGGGAGGCTTCTTCAGGAGAATCCACCAGACGGCCCAAGCTGGCATAACAATTCAACCAAGGACCAAGGACCGAGATTTTTGACCAAGTTTCTCTTTCCTAAACGCATTAAACAATCACCTTGTTTTTTTAGCACCTACAAGTATTCGTGTCTGTCACCTTTCCATGAATCGCAAACTTGGCATTCTGACCTCGGGGGTCCGAAAACCTCGCACGAACGATTATTGCTCCAATCTTTGTCCCCCTTATGCTCCAGTACGATTCGCCTCCATTCCGCCTCATTCTTGCAGTTACCCTTATGCTCCAGTACGATTCGCCTCATTCTTGCATCCCAGAAGAGTGCCCCTGCCTCACGGTTGCTTGCTGCTAGCCAAACCATGCAAGTCCGCCTCCTCCCCGACCCTGAATCCTTGCTCCGTGGCCGACGTGGCCTTGCGACCACCACCGCTGGTTTCTCCAGAGGAAGAAGAAGTCTTGCTCAGCAAATCGTCCACTCTCGAAGAGAGACCGGCTTTGCTGGATTTTGTGGCGTCGATCGTCTCACCGACATCGCGGTCGACCTTGGAGCCATGGGTATCCTTGGTCTCGTCGATGATGTTCCTGTTTTGGTTTGTGACGTGTCAAATATTGCCATCTTCGGCCAACGTTTAAAAAAGAAAAAGAAAAAGTTCCCTGCGACGTTTTTTTTTCGCAAACTGAAGTCGGGACTCGGGAGGGATGGCAAATTGGAGTGTGTGTCGCTTACTGCGCTTGGCCGTGTTGGTTCCCGTCGAGGCGCGTCTGCTCGACTCCTCGGTCGCTGGCGTGGCCGCCGCCGGGCGCGGGGTCGTTGGGGGCTGTGCCGGACATGATTTACTGGGAAGTGTAGTGAATGCACGATCTTCAATAAGAAGATTTCCGTATCCGAGATTATCCCTTTCTTAAAAATTTGGTGTATGATTGCGTTGTTTTAAAAGAGTGAGAAAGTAAAGACTGGCTTGTTTGTACAATGCTGCCATGGTGAGACTCTTGTCATCATCATTAATACGTCATGTGGAGTTCGTCCCGAGACCGACGCGGTCTGCGATTCGACCGCGTTTAGATGATTTGCCGTTGTTGGCTGAATTGATGCAGGTATCAAAGCACTTCTCAATATCATCAGTGCCTTTTTTCCCCAATGTTACTTTTTGACCTCCAATGCCGATTTCGCTGCCGCGAAATCCGACTTTGAGTTCGCTTCCGCTCGATACTAACTGAGGCTGCAATTATGATCTTACGAAGCACTCAACTAGCATGATACCCATGTACGTCGATACAAAATTGGACGAACCCTCGTCAGACGACCTTTGTAGATCAGACGGGGGCATGCTGCAGTCCGCGCAGGCCAATGCTAGCTCTTACCGACGCCCCGGAACCGACGTCAAAGGTGTCCGTCCTCACCATATCCGGCGCCTCGAGCACTTCAGAGAACGGGATCTCAACGGCACCGGCCTCGTCCTCCTTGTTCATCAAGACGATCCTGAAGTTATCCGCGCTGCTGACCATTTCCGAAGTCACCGGGATCTTGAACGCCGCGTCAAAGTGGGGGTTGAAGATGTCCGTTCCGGGGCTGTACGTCTTGATGGGCGTCCGGAACTCGGCGTTCCCCCACGTCACCTTGACGCTGGGGTTGAGGTCGTTGCGGTCGCCCTCCAGCCCGAGGGCGCTGGCGATGAGCACGGTCGCGAGACCGCAGATGCGGCCCTCGCCCTGGCTCTCGGAGGCCGTCAACGCGTCGGCGTCGGCGACGAGGTTGTGGAACTCGGCGTGGATCGTGATCCTGGCCTCGGTCGGCTCGCCGTCGTGAACGAGGCCCAGCTCGTGCGTGCCGCCGTCCAGGAGGATCTGCTTGACGGTGGTGCTCGCCACGCCGATGTCGTCGTCGCCGACCAGGTCGTCGTCGTCGACGTCCAGGGCGATGACCTGCTCAAAGTCGGCGACGAGGAAGTCGTGCGTCTCGTTCCAGACCGGCTCGCGGTCGTCCTTGACCGTCTTTGTGCGCCACATGGCCTCCGCGCCGACGTTGACGCTGCAGTAGCAGTCGGGGACGTCCTTGACGAGCTTGTCCAGCAACCTCTTGGCCCCGCTCTTCTTGGGTCCGCTGATGCCGGTCGCCTTGTCGACGGTGAGACGCAGCACGCCGAGGTGGGGCTGGTACGTCTTGAACCAGTCGTTGTTGCCGTCGAGCTTGACGAGGTAACGGTTGGGCAGGACGGCCATTGAGGAAATGATGTTGAGGATGACCTTGCGGACGGCCTTCTCGATCAGGAAGCAGTCGGCGATGTTGGCTGCGTGTGCGAAGTCGAGCTTGATGGTCGGGGGGTTGATGAAGGCGACTTGCGCAGCTCCGATCTGGATTTCCGAATCAACCACGGGAATCTATAAAAGCAATCACCCAGGGGGGGACGTACCAGGGGAATGATGTCCGTCAAGGGTGAGAGCAGGACGGAAAGTCTGCCGTGCAGATGAGCCTTTTCAATACCCTACCACGTTGGTGAGTCAAATGTGTGTATCATGGTGAAAGCATCCGGTCCGGGAGTCCTCACGAGCTTGGGCACCATATTTCCCTCGAGATCGATATCGCAGTGGCCGTCCCAGTCCAGGTCCATGTCCAGCTTGATGCCTTCATTGTCGGTCTTGTGCACGTCTACGTTGGAGAATTTCATAGGAACGTTTCCGAGATCAATCTTTGAAAACTTCAACGTAGAAAGAGGGCCCGGAAGCATCGCGGCCAGCATGGGCTCGACGATTTCCTTCGTCATTCTGCCCGCGGCAACGTTGATGTGAGGCCATAGCTGCTCGACAATGTCGTTGAGGAACCCCGCCGATTCAGATCCTCCAGACGCCGTCAGCCTATCGACGAGTGCTGTGGCCATTGTGAATGAGATGCGTAGATGGGGGGGAGGTTGAACAGAGGACTGAGACTCCACCTGTGATGTCAAAAGATTTCAATGACAATAAAGATGGATGAAAATGCTACGTTTTTACCAAGAATATGGATCAACGCAAGTCTTCAAAGAATAGGTAAGGGAATCCGCGATATTGGATCTCAGCATCCTAAAGCATGAGGACGACAGCATGGTTTTGATGCCAAGTTGCTCGCGGGGTGGGAGGGTTCGTCATTTCTTGGCAGAGGAATTGACGTCACTTGGAAAAACAGCGAATCCGCAATCCCGCCTTGCCCTGTGCCCCCTTCGTACAGCCAAAACCTCTTATTGGGGGGAGGGGCCAGGCGGGTTGAGGAATAAACAATTGGAGTTCAAGTTTCCAGGTTCCCAATAGGTAAAACATAGGAGGCCAGGGGCGCGTAGCGGATTCGCTGATAACTGGAAATCAAGTTTTTGGCGGTGATACAGCACCAGTTCCGGTTAACTGCGGCCCGTAGGTGGCCACTTAGCCCCTACCACGTAGACTGTTGTAGTTTCAGCCGCTGACCACACCGCCTGTTGGCCCTCTATTCCAATAACAACAACAACAACAACAACAGGAAGGTCCTGTTTGTGTGCCAAGACCGGTGACAGCTCGCCTTGCCGTCCTGCAACAGCTGTTTCGCCGAGATGGGTGCCGTACGACGAGTTTGGGCTGACAGAGAGTATGAAGAAGAAGCAACAAACAAAACAACACAGGCTCCGGGACTCGTTTGATTTGACGATCAACCCAGCATGCATCATTAGCACGAAGTAAACGCGTTGCAGTCGCGGTTTGAGGCTGATTCAATCAAGATAAACAACCCCGCGGACTAGAGCAGGGGAGCGGAGACTGGAGTGTGTGACTGTGTGGGCACTCTTGACGCAAACCCCGCCTTCTGAAGAACCCCTCCACCGGTGCGCTCTCGACAGCTGAAGCCACTTTCAGCTCCCATCCCCTCACTCTCAATCAATAAAAGAGGAATAGCGTCACTCTGAGTACCATGAGACTCGAAGGCGGTGTCGAAACACGTGGGAGGATACTCATCAAGATGTGAACCGTAGTCGCCCATCTACTCCCAGCCATGCGTGACATGTCCGTTCGGTCAATATGTCGCTCTGCAACCCATCTGGAATCGATCAATTTCACCTCTAATTGTATAATATGACAAGTCTGCAATGAGATCCGCCATAAGATCCGTCCTCAAAGCTACTAGTAGAATATGGAACAATTGGGCATCTGTAAACACCGGTGCAGACTTCGGATCATCTTTTTAATCTGACTTGCTTAGGAACAGAGGCAGATGGACTAGATATGGTCATTCACAAACTTTCAGTACGTACGCAGGTCGGCTTGAAGCAACTTTGGGAAATCGGGGACGAGTTTTCCGACTTCTTGATGGTCAAAAGTGGAGAGATTAGTCTGCCAATCAAATGACTGTTGAAAGTGGGCTCGGAAATATGTAAAGCATGCTTCTTTGTATCCAAATCCGTGAGACTTACCTGTTCTGCCTGGATGAAATGATTATAGCCGCTTACTCTCCATATCATTTGATCAGCCACGTCCCCAGGAGATCAATGAGTAACTGCCAAACTCCCACGAGTAAAGAGTCAAATTCTTATATTAATGTCAAAAAATATAACGTAGAATAACGACTCGCTTCTATATATTCACATGAAAGGGAAAGACTTGGTTTTGCAATACGAACGGGTCTTTACTGCCGCCAAATGCATTTTCAAGAGAAATCAGAGTTGCACTGGGGTAAAACCTCCGTAGCTTGCCAAGGCATTGTCCTAGTGATGTGCTAGCTTATTTCGGCACTTGAATTGGTAACCTTAGTCTGCATCACGTCTCTCCACAGGAGTCAGGGTGCTCCTAGTTACTCTCTCTGCTGCAGGTTGCTCTGCAGGTTGCTCTTCCGACTTGAGCGACTTTGGCAGTCCAATCTTCAACAGCGCGTACTATCACACTAGGCCTGTCGACTTTGCAAACAAGAGTCTGTAAAACGGATAGATGGCAAGGGAAAGGAGTAGGTCTGGAAATCTCATTCTGATTTGGCTGCAGGGGAACTGTTTACCTTCATGGCCGGCCCGTGGAAATTGTCTTTTATGAATCATTAATCGAAACTCTGCTAAATACCTTCTCCTTTCACAGGATATTGCCGTTTTAAGCGTCTAATCAATCAAAGGGGCCGAGAGCTAAAGTATGGGATATCCCCACACCATAGCCCCCCCTCTCAAGGAGAGGAACTTTCGTGTCGGCCATCTGATCTCCGAGTCAGTTCAGCCGAAGAGAAAACCTTCAGATAAAAACATCCGCCGAGCCAACACATATAGCCGCACCCCCAAACGAATAAGAGAAATAGACCGCACGCCGAACGGGTCGCCCCAGACTGTTCATCCCCTACGGCGGCGAGTTTCCACAGTTTTTTTCATTTTCAACGGCCAAACCTTGTCATGGATGATGGGAGTTGGCAACGCCGATGAGCCCCGTTCCGATATTAACCTCCCCAAAGTCTAAAAATCGTCAACTCCGGAACACGCGGGCTACCAGATATCCTCCCCTCCCCCATTTTCGTCGGCGCCAATCACTTGGTTAGTATGGCGCCGCATCACTCCACAAACAATATGGCGACTCTGAGGGTAATTAATCGGCATCGAGAGGCTCTGGGATGTGGTTATTTGCGTACATTGTGATGAGAGGCCGCCTCTTGGCCAGCGGAACCATCGGCGCGAACGGTGTAAACATAAATAAGGTCGACTTCTTCACTCTTTGCTCTTTGCTCACGACAAGCTGACCGTCCCTCTTTGAACCACTCTCTTTGAAACTTGCCAACACACAGACATTCGTTTTTCCACACACATATCTCAAAATGAAGAGCTTCAGCACCATCGTTTTCGCCGCGGCTGCCGCCACCGGCGTCATGTCAGCCGCCGTCAGCAAGCCGCCCGCGCAGCGCATGACCGGCGCCGACCTCAGCTTCGACGGCAGCGTCATGAACTCGGCCGCGTGGAAAGTCTTCAAGAACACCGAGGTCCACATCGCCACCGGCGCCGACGGCCTCTCCGCTCGTCAGGAGGCCGAGGCCGAGCCCGACCCGAACCGCAACGTGACCATCCCCGACCTCATCTTTGTGCTTCAATGCACCGACGCTGTAAGCGAAAGACCAAGCTTCTGGTCTGAAACGTCTTGCTAACACTACTACAGGGTTTCCTTGGAAACTGCCTTGTTTTTGGCGCCCCCCCCGGATCTTGCGGTAATGCATCACACACACACACAAAGATGTGAGGACTGGGCATGGATTTATCGGCTGACCGTTTTTGACAGTCTCATACTTCGACTTCCAGGCCGCGAACTCGACCGAGATTAGCGATGTGTACAACAACCAGGTCACCTCTTTGTCCACCAACACTGGCGGAAAGTGCCAGTTCTACAAGTACGCGCTGCCAGGAGCCCGCCCCCCCCCATTCTCCGGACAAAGTGATGCTGATTCTACTCTTAATAGGTTCAAAGGCTGCGACAACAAGGGCGATGACCGTGGCCTCACGTCTTCCTACAACTACGACTTGGCCGTCGCTCTGCCCGACGACCCTCGCACTGTCGAGTACGACAACCAGATCACTTCTTGGAGATGCTAGATCAAGTCTCTCGCGATGGAGATGTAGGTAAACGAAGAACAAGTCGTCTTCGGGGAATGATGCATGTGGGTGATGCCCACTTGAGGCCTAAGAACATCCGCTAGACACAGTCAATCTCAATAAATTGTACGAGAAGGATTCATTGACTTTTGGGGAAATTGTACCAAGGCACTATTACGAGTGTAAAATTTGGTGAATGATCAGTTCTTATCAAAAAAACACATTGGTTGAATTACTCCATCTCTTTAAGAAATGATTACAGCCTATCTAATCGTCCAGAGTGAAGGTGCATTTTAGCCCTGAATGGTCACTCCAAGGCACAGTCTTCTTTCTTTCAACCTTATTATCCTCTTGCTCTGTTTTGGATAATGAATCGTCCAACCTGGGCAAAATAATGCGTCCTGGGTGCATCACCTCCATATGCAAGGGCCGGAGTCCAAGCATCGCGACTCTGTCCATACGGTTCGGCGGAAACGGCTCGGTTCCATCTACGCCCCACGTGTAGCCAGCCTCGTGGCCCCGCACTGCTTTCCAAGCATCCACGAGATTGTTCTCTTCGATGAGTGCCTGGTCTTCCGGGAGGACCGGGTTGAAGTCTCCGGCGACCAATCCGTAGCCAGCTTCGTGAAGAAGACCGCTAGCGACGGACAACTGATGAGGCCGGCGAGAACGCATAGGAGGCGTCGGTGCGAGTGAATCCAAGTGGACGTTGATGAGTTGAACGCGCTTGTACGCAGGCGGTCCCGAAGCCGCCCTCGATCTTGACGGAAGGAGAACTTCGCTGCACAAAGCGTCTCTGCCGTATCGCGAACTGTATTTGATGCGAGAGACTCCGCCGAGGATTCCGGCAGCCGCCTTACCAAGCTGTCCACGTCCATGTCCAAAACGCGACTTCGAGAGAAGCACCATGGTTGCAAAGATTTGACCGCGCCACTGAACGGTGTCTTTCTCACTCGAGTACCAGCCGTCGCGAATCCTCTCATCGCTCAAGAGAAAGGGGACCATGGGCTTGCAGACCTCTTGGAGGAAGATGATATCAGGCATCGGTGCTTTGTCGAATAATCTGGAGAGAATTGCGGAAAGTCTCTCGTTCGGCAAGGGCGAGAACGCCTCGACATTCCATGTCGCGAGAGTGATTCTGGCGTTCTCGTCGGCCTGGTCGAGATAAGTATTCGAGGGAATGTCTTCCACTACGTTTGGGACTGTTTCCCATTGCGCGGTGGCCTCGTTGAATTCGTGCCAAGATTGGTAGATGGGCGCGAGATCAGGCCCTTCCATAGTTCGCGGAGAGCTTTGCGAGGCTTGAGGATCGTTTGAAGGGGAAGATTCTGAATACATTTCGGTTCCTGCTCGGCGATGAGTGATGAGAAGGAGTATCGGTGGACTTTTCCAAATCCATGTATTTAAGGTGAGGTGGTGATGTTAACCCAGAAAGCTTTAAGCAGGGGCCGTTAGATACAGGCGGCTGGGTATTTCGTTCTAGGCAACCACGGCCTCTGTAAAGTTTCGGACACGTGCTGTTGGAGCACCTTGTTGGTCCTTAGTAATCAGCAGGACTATATTTCCCTGGCTGAGCGGTTCTCCTGTTTTCATTATCACATTTCTTTAGAGTTGACGTTGGAAAATCAGGGAGAAAGAATGCAGGAGGAACAGGAGAAATAATGCGGATTGCTGCTTCGACTTCGGCGTTCTGTGTCTTTTACTAAAAAAAAAAGTTGAAATCAAATGTCAACCTCTCTTATGGGGCATTTGGAATATCAATGTATAGAACACCTGAGGATAACACAAAGGCAAATTATAAGCGCCCAACGCGTAGATCCCTCGGCAACCTTTTGAGGCAGAGAAAAGCATGCACATGGAGGATTTGCCATTGGCAGTCAAGCGTCGATGATATGCTCTCAACCTCTGGGCTTTCGCTGCATCATGCAATGTAACTGAAGACAGTCGTAAGCCCACCAACTCCATCAAGTAGTGGCACTGTCGATTGCCACTTACTGATACGATAGAAATATATGTGGTAACACCGTGGCCAGAAAATGGTTCAACTTGGCGGATGCTGCAAGGCGGATTGGGTAAATTTGGGCGGGGAAGTCAGCCACTATTGATGATGATCCTGCGACGTGCATTCTAGCCCTGATGACCGAGAAACTATTTCATACATGTTGGCATTATTAGCCCCCCGGCGATGGAAACCGCGTCCTTTTTCATGTAAACTCTTTCTTCCATCTCATGCGCCTGCCACCACAATGGCCCCCAAACCCGGCCTCCAAGTTCTACACTTGAGCATGCCACGGACTGGCAGCACTTCAATGAAAGCGGCATATGAAGAACTCGGTCTACCTGCCTATCATGGGTTCGACTTTTTCCAGCGCCCGCGGGATCAGGCACGATTTGCCGAAGCCTTCGATGCCAAGCACCACGGGAAGGGCAAGCCGTATGGGCGAAAGGAGTTCGATGAGCTCCTGGACGGCTGGGCTGCGGTGTCCGACAGTCCTGTATTGGGGTTCATTGAAGAGCTGATTGAGGCTTATCCGGAAGTAAGTAAAATAACCCATCTTCAGAAATGTTGAGATCTGCATGATTCTAACAAGCGATTTCCTCACAGGCCAAAGTAGTGCTTGTCAGCCGGGATGTCGATAAATGGGAAAAGTCGTTCAAAGATACCGTCATCACTTCATTCTGTGATTGGAAATTGTGGGTAATAGTCAATTTCGTCGAACGTTTTCAGAAAATCAAGCTAGCGACTTTGACAAAGGCAGTGCTACTCGCATTGTTCGACGCTCACGACGAAGAGAGCTGGAAAAGAAATCTTCGAAGCAAGTATCTTGCGCACTTTACAAAGATACGAGAGCGGATTCCCAAGGATCGTTTGCTCGAGTACGAGCTTGGGTCGGGGTGGGAGCCTTTGTGCTCGTTCCTGGGCAAGGAGGTACCGAACAAACCGTTTCCGCATCTCAACGAAACGAAAGATTTTGACCGTTTCGTCAACGGCTTCAAAAGGGAAAAGCTTATGCTCGGCTTTCGATTCCTTGTGCGTGGTCTTGCGACCTTGACCACCATGGCGTTATTGGCTACATGTATCAGGAGAACGGCTTCATGTGATTTCTGTGTCGGTGAAGTCCTTCTACATTAGCGAAAAGAGAAACTATAGGAGGGCAGAAGAATCCGTAGCTAATAGAAAGAAAGGTCGATGAATCGATAGATCAGTCTTCAGCTAGTTAGACACTGGCTCTCTGATAGTATGCGTGTACCACCTTACGTAGGTATGTGAAAGCTATGAAATTGATAGGGTCCACCTACCTGTCGTTTAGTGGGACGCTACCCTCCCTGTCGATATCAGCTTTCCCGCTTAATCTGTTGCCTACACCAGGCACCAATGAGCGGAGGGAAAACCGATATAATTGGTTTATTCTACTTATTCGTTGCCACGGGTCTTTGCCTATTTTTCCTACAAGTTGCTACAACCCGAATTTGTGTCACTGATCTCCGCTACTTTTTCTGGCCGCAGTCCTGAGCAGTCGCCGCTCTAAACCGAGGCGAGCCTGAGCATGCTCGAAGTACCTGAGCAAGCCCCGCTGCATTACACTACCTAGGTAGGTAACCGGAATGCAAGCCCTGCTGCAATGCACTGGGTTACCGTGTGCAAGACGGAGCTCGGCCCCGGGCCGATGCCGGCCCGGATCCCGTCTTTACGTAAGGGCGGGGATCGGCTACACCATTCATGTAGCCAGCCGCGCCCAACGCTCGTAGGAAGAGCGCAGGAGCATACCCGGTTGGATGTAAGCATGGCACAAAGCATGCAAGGGGCTTCTGATGATAAATAGTGGCTGCGGGTAATTGTACGTTCAGCTGCTACGATCCCATCAACATTTGTCCACGTGAACGGCATCAGCTGTGAATCAACACAGCCACGTTAGCCCTACCGAAAACCTGGACATTTGATCCGAGTTCCTTGCGGTTCTTCGAGTACAGCTAGCCGCATAAGGAAATGGATTGCTGGTCTTGTCATGAGGCTACAGTCAGGTGCACAACCTTTTCTTCTCAATCAGAAGACGTCAGGATTTCTACCTTACCTCTGTCTTATAGAGCCCCTCTAAGTTGGGAACGCATCATGTGGTCATGTGCTCCAAGCTTAATGTGACAACAAGGATCCCATGCGCAGTTAGGGGTCAGAAACAAGGGTCTAATAAGCATATTAATTAAAGTCATACAAGCAAAGCTATCCTTATACTAAATTATAGTATGCCTAGTACTCCTCTTATATATCTTTAAGCCCCTGGATTATTACTTATACCCTTAAATCACTACTTATACCTCTAACCTATATATAGCTTAATATTATACTATGCACAGCCTACTTATTATAGTAAGGTGCTACCTGCAGTTATAACACTCCTCCTTACTAAGAACTTAGTTTATATATATATTAAACCTTCTTAGTATAATCCTCTATAGCAGTATTAGCTCTAAATAGTCTTATACTACTTCTCTTATAAAGTTATTTAAAGATTATCCTTTTAAGTAGCTTTATAAGTAGGTTAGCTATATTATCTACTAATAATATATACTTAAAGTTAACCTTACTATATTTAATAACCTCTTATATAAAGTAGTTATAAACCTATATATACTTTATATAGTTATTTACAGACTTTCCCTTTATAAGCATAATAGCTCCTATATTATTTATCTATATATAGAGAGGTTCTCTAAGCTCTACTCTAAGTTTGCTTAGGAAATTATATATTTAAAGTACTTCTAATATAGTAGATAATACTATATAGTACTTAGCCTCAGTTAATAACTTAGAGACTATAGCCTATTATTATAATCTCTATAATATAGACCTATTAGCTATAAAGAAGATCTATTCTATTATTAAGTATACTATATCCTTATAGCTAGTATAGTTACTATTAATATAGCTATAAAAACCCTATTTATTTAGGTTTCTAGTCTTATATTTATTATTATAACTTATTATAAAGGAGAGATATATACTAAGATACTATATTAAATACTTTATATTCTTCTTATATAACTTATTAGAATAATAGGAGAACCTAGCCTATAGTTCTATATTAAAGGAGAGGTTAGGCTATATTATAAGTGCTCTAAAGCTAACTTTACCTAATACTCTCTAGTACTAGCTCTAGAAATTTAGATCTAGTAAGGTCTCTATACTAGAAACTATAAAGTTAAGTATTCTAGTCTTAATAGATATCTTTATAAGCCTAATTTCTACTCTAAATTCCTATACTATATTAGCTAAATATATCTCTTAGCTAATAATAGTCTTCTAATACTTCTTATTAAAGGTAAGTTAAATACTAAGAAAGCTATTAGATACTCTAAGGTTATTAACTATAATCTTATTACTTATATATTTATAGATTATATCTAGAGCAGCCTCTAGCCCTGTTACTAGAATATTATTAATATATATTACTATTATAATATTTAGAGCTTTATTATAGTAAGTTATATTATCTAAGTATAATAGTATAAATCCTATATACTAGAGAATCTCTTATAACTTCTTCTATTACTATCTTTCTCTCTATTATAGCTTATATAGAGCTTTATAAAGTCTAATAACTTGCTCTTAATCTTCTTTATAACTATATATAGCTATAAGGCTACTATATTATAGATTTATAAAGAACTCCTTAATTAAAGAGAAAGATACTATATAAACTACCTGTCACTATATAGTGGTATATAGTCACTATCACGTAGTATCTGCTACCTATAAATAGACTAAGTAGAATAGAACTTAAGAATTAAGACTTTTACACCTTTTATACTAAGACCTATATTTTGTTACTGTTTACTGCCTTATTATTTCTATTTACTATACTCTTATTATATATCTTATTACTCCCTTAGTACTGCTACAGGTATACTGGGACAGATACTTATATCTGGTAGCATAATATCTGGATTTTTTCTTTTTAGATCCTTAATTATGCTAAGTTCCTTTACCTTCTAGGAGCCTCTAATTATAATTGCCTTATAGCAGGAGCTTAAATATAGTGTAAAAAGCAGATATACTAGAAAAGGAGCTCTAGCTTAGAGGAATCTGTTACTATAGACTAGCTAATATCTACTGCTAGGCTATCTTTCTCCTTGCCTTGCTTTACTAAAGCATAGTAAAATAATACCTACTATATTATAGTATTTGCACACTAATATTAATATAATTTAGTGATTTATAGCCTTAACTAGGTGTTTATTTATAATATTATAGCGCTAAGTAGCCTATATTAGAACACTAGCTAAACTTTGCAAATTTTATAGGTTTCCTGTAATAGTAGCTGGATTAATAAGCTGCTTAACGTTAATAGATAGAATATTAATATATACTTGCTATGGGAGACTATTCTCAGTATAGTAAAGGCTCTCCTCTACTACTATAACTCTAGCACCCTCTAAGGTGCCTTTAGTAACTTTAGCCCTGAGGAGGCCTAAGTTTATAATAGTAGATAGCTTATCTTTATAGTTATATAGCAGCCTATTATACTACTAGTGCTAATATAACTGTTTTAGAAACCTGGGGTGCTAATAAAGGCAGAGACTTAAGTAACTCTTAGGGTATTATTAGAACTTCTAACTATAAGTCAGTTAACTGCTCTATTAATATATCTTACTGCCTCTTTATATTCCCCACTAAGTAGTAGCTATACTATTCTTACTGGGAATATTACTACTATAATAGCTTCTCTAGGCCTTAGAGTAGCAGGATAGAGCTCTGCTCTGCTAGGCTACTCTTAACAGGGCTCCCTTAGTTATAGTTTGCTAATATTAGGAGTTTTATAATAGCTTCCTGGGAACCTAATATCTTAGTATACTCCTAGCTAGAACTCTAACCTCTAGGAGGGTATCTATAAACTCTTCTTAACTATTCTTATACTAGTAATTATATAGGGCCTTATTATCTAGTTATAGCTAACCCCTATATCCCTACTATAGCTAGCTCTATAGCTAGCTTTATAGAAGTATAGAGTGTTCTGGCCTGATATGCTCTTATAGTATAGTAAGGAGCTGGTTTTCTATAACTAAGGGGTTATATACTATTATAAGGTAGATATTTAGCTCTCTTGCCTCTTATTTTTAGCTGAGAAACCCCACTACTATACTAATATTATCTCTTAGTAGAATACCTTATTCTAGGACTCTGCCCTATCCTAGTAGGTTTATATTCTTATAGAATCTAAATGCTAAAGTTACTAGTCCTATAAACTGCTAGTATTATATAATACTATCTGATAGAAATTTGCACTTACTATAATAGAAGCCTAGACCTAGCTCTAGGAGAACTAATTTACCCTTAACTAAGTGAATAGTAATAAGGATATCTGCTAATATGTTTAGGATATCTTTAAGTATATAAGGATATAGGGTTTAGTTACTCCCTACTAGCTACTTACTATCTTCTACTAATCTCTTAACCTAGAACTCTAGTAATTTCTCTATAAGCTTAGAGTAATAGATATTATAGACTTATATCTCTCCCTTATAGAGGAGAAATACTATACTATCTATTATGCCTATACTCTATTTTTAATAGGGCTAATAGCTTACTATACTTTATAACCTGTTACTCTAGATAACTCTATATATTAGAGTTATTTATAGTCCTTCTAGGATTTACTATAATAGGACTGCTAGTAAAACCAGGCTAGAAATTATAGGGAGTTCTACTAGGATTAATCTAATAGCTATAATAATAAAGTTCTATGCTAGGCTAATAAGTTTACTAGTAACTGCTCCCTCTTAGGTGGCTACTATAATACTTAGAAGTTCTAGGACTAGCTTTGCTAGTTTAACTATTTATAAAGGATAGCTTAGTACTATTATAGCAATTAAGCCTACTAGGTTTTTAAAGATACTAACCCTGAGATAGTTATTAACTATCTTATTAATAATAGCTATAAGCTTATTAATATCTATAAATAGCCTGATCTCTTGGATTTATACTAACTCTGAGTGGGATAGATAGGTATCTATAATTCTAGCCTAGTAACGCCTCTCTCTCTTATAGGAGAAGTTAACTACTAACCTATATAGGATAATCTTATCTGTGACTTAGATAGTGTCTTAGCCTCTAAAGCTGAGAGACCTCTCTTTATAGGCCTTGCTACTAGTATTACTGCCTCTACTCCTGCTCCTACTACTAACTTTACCTTAGAAGCTAGCTAAGTTATTAATGCTTCCTCTAAGCTATATAAGAGTATTTACCTATATAAGCAAACTTACCTTTAACTCTATATATCTGCCTATATTAATAGCCCTATAGAGGAGGTTTATATTAATATAGGTGCCTCTATTACTCTAGTTAACTGCTAGTGGATAAATTGTTTTATTAGTAAGGTTTACTTATAGCTTATAGATATCTGCTATATAGAAGCTATTAACTTATTATTTAAAGTTATAGAAGAGGCTACTTTTAACTTCTACTTTCCAGATATACTTAGTAGTATGCTGATTTAGGCTTATATTATTATTACTATAGGAGTAGTAGACTTGCTTGGTGTGAATCTACTTCTAGATACCCCCTTCTATAAGAACTATAGGTTGCTTATTAACTTTAATAAAGGGGTTGTAAAGTTCTGCTCTATATATAGGATAGTTGCTGATATGACCTATAAGTGTGCCCTGTCTGTTATTAGGATAGTTAACCTTATATAGCCTACTATTATCCCTCTCTATAACTCTGTTTTTATTATAGTCTGGTATACTAACCTCCTAGATTTCCTAGTAACTAGTGACTAGAACCTAATATAGTGTTTCTATTTATAAATCCTTTCTATAGTTAATAGTATTATTACCTCTAAGATTTTAAAGTTAATCCTCTTATAGAATCCCTTAACTAGACTACTTAGTATCTCTAAGGAAATAAAAGTTAGTACTATTACCTATATTAATAGTACTAATACTGCTAACCTTATAGACTGGGCTAATATTAATACTCTTCTCTTAGGCTATTTTAGTACCTCTTTTACTATAATAGAGGAAGCTTTTTATACTATAGTGACTAGTGATGTTTCTGCTATGAATTCTAGCCCTGTAGAAGTCCCCTCTTATAGTATCTTCCACCTAGATAGCGTCCTAATAATTAAGTTAGCTACTAGTATTAAGATCTGTAATAGTGATTCTGCTTTTGCTACCTAGCTAAAAGCTATCTTTAACTACTATAATATCTTCTATAACTAAGATATAGTTCTAATACCTAATAAAGAAGGTATATATATTAACTTTGTTAATAGTTAGTAATACTAGATTAAGGCTTCCTATTCCTTTCTGCTAGGTATTAAAGATGCTAAGCTTATATATAGTAAGCTTAATAGCTTCTATGCTAAAGGAAAGATATTATTTATAGTTAGGTTAGTGCCTATTATATGCTTTCTGTTTATTATCTGGTGTGTTATAAATAGTGTTAGGAAAGGCTGCCTAGTGGTTAACCTATATCCTCTAAATAAGGTTATACTCCCTGATATATATCTCCTCCCAGACCAGGATAATATCCTTAACTGCTTCTAGGATAAGGGTTAGGTTATAGTTCTTGATATTATGGGATTCTTTTACTAGCTCTTTATATATTCTAAGTACTATAACTAGATAGCTGTGATCTCCCCTTATAGTATTAAGGTGTTAAATATTATTCTGATAGGGTTTAAGAACTCCCTAGTATATATCTAGTGTTTTATAGATAACTTATTCTATAACTATAGGGATATTGTTTATGCTTATATTAATAATATTATAATTTTTAGTAATACTGCTAAAGACTATCTCTATTATATTAAGATAGTGCTCTGACTCCTCTAGGATAGTTATCTCTATATCTCTGTAGAAAAGTTATTTGCTAGCTTTACTTCTATGAGACTTCTTAGCTATATTATTAATATAACTAGGGTCTTATATATAGATAACTGTATTAAGGTCTTTTAGTAGCTAGCTTTTTCTAATAACCTCTATAACTTTAAGAGGTATCTTAGAATAGTAGGTTAGCTTTGCTATGATATGCTATAGTTTAATATTATTATAGTACCCCTTATATATTATAAAATAGTTCTCTCTGCTCTTCTCTATAGTGAGGATAAGCTATTATAGGGAGTAGCTAAGTAAATCTATGCCTAATATCTCTCTAAGATTGCTTTTAAACCTATAGATAAGGAGATTAAGTTTTAGAATACTTTATAAGAGAACCTTTGCTAATAGGTAGCCTGGTACTACTATAATTCTATAAAGGAGCTCTTTATTAAGTTAGATATATATAAAGGAGGATTTAGGGTTATAGTCTTTTAGCTGGATAATAAACTTACTGATACTAAGATTAACCTTACTAAGCTTAAAACTTCTAATATCTAGCTAATTCTATTTCTCTTCTAGGTAACTATACCTACTAAGTAGTAATTTTAGGCTACTAAGGTGGAAGTTACTAGTATAGTATAGGCTATCTAGAAGCTTTATAAGCTGGTTTAGTCTAACTGCTAACCTGTAAATATTTTTACTAACTATACTACTATCTGGAGTATACTTACTTATATCTTGCTATATATGCTTAACTTTGTAAAGGTAAACCTGAAGCTTACTAATATAGCTAACTATCTCTTATAGTTCTAGCTATAGGTTATCTATGTTTTAGGGAAACTTAATATAGTACTTAACACCCTTTTCTGGCTTTTGCTATTCTAATAATCTAGTTAAGCCTTACCTTTTTCTAAGTCTGATAAACTTGCTGATATTAATAATGGTATTGCTGAATAGGTGATTAACTATAATTCTCCTAGCTTTGTTAGGATTGTGGAAGCCTCTGTGCTAGGATCTGCTGTGGAGACTGTTGTCCACTTTGATATAGAGTTCTCTGCCTAGATTGGAAAATCCTATACTAATAATAGTTAATATAGTGCTGTTTTGTGTGGTATTGCTAATAATAAAGTGAAATAATAATAAACTGTTATGCCTTATGCTGCTTTTAAAGAAGAATATCTTGCTGCAGCTAAGGGTTGCTACTTCTAATACTTCTAAGTCTGGCTGTGGGTATTATATAATAGCCTCCTTTTTTATATTAATGCTAATAATATAGAGAGACTCTATATTCTCTATGCTGTTATGCCTGATATTCTTTGCTTAGTATATAATAATAAATACCACTTTAGTATAGATTATATGCTTTATAAGCTGGTGGGGATCTAATTTTGTAATAAGGTGAAGGCCTGCTGTGCCTATATCTAGTATTATCCTGGATATTAGGAAAACAGTATTAATTGCAGCCTGCTTCTAGGTATCTTATAGCTAATCCTGGTAGTGCCCTGTTTCTATTATACTGTGATAATTGACTTTATTATAGACTTACTCTCTGTTTCCTTTATAGGCTCCTTCTAGGCTTTGCTAGGCTATAATATGCTTAACTGCCTCTCTATCTAGATATATAAGTTCTCTAAGAAGGAGCTGCTAATCTCTGGTGATAAGTGATATACTACTTAGAACTGGGGCCTTATATTTATCTGTTTTTAGTTAATATATAACTAGGGTATCCTGGTATATATTATTAGTGATTAGGACTCTAAGTTTATCTTAAAGATATAGAAGGCTATTTTCTCTATATTAAAGGTTAAGCTTCTCCTCTCTACTATATATTACTCTCAGACTGATAGCTAGAATAAGTAAACTAACTAGACTATTAAGATTACCCTATAGTATTATATATAGGCAGACCTAGATACCCCCTAAATTAATATTCTTTCTGCTCTCTAGTATAACCTTAATAATATGCTATTTGCTACTATTAGTTAGTTCTCTAATAAGCTTATGCTGGGTTTCTGTTCTAGAGCTGTTCTTAATACTATTACTAATAAATCTGTGCTAATAGAGGCTATTAATATTCTCTGATATACTTACTAGGAGGAAGCTGCTAGCCTTATTAATATAGCTAATAAAATCTGCTAATAGTACTATAACTATTATTAAATAGATATTAAATTTAATATTAGTAACTAGGTTTAGGTCTATTTTAGTAAGAGCTATTACCTCTCTAGCTGCTTAAAGTATAAGTGGTCTGCTACCTATACTAGGCTATTCTAAATTACTACTAAGGTTAATCCTACTACCTACTAGCTTAACTTTTCTGCCTTATAGAGGATCTACTCTGTCCTTAATATTGCCTAGCTTTACTAACCTGCTAAGGGTCTAGATCTGTTCTACTAAACCCTAGCTCTGCTATAACCTATTATTATTAACAGTTATAATAAGTATAAGATAGAATGCCTTATTAACTAACAGATTAGCTAGTAAGAGTGTAATCCTACTATTTGCTACTTTATTAAGTGGAAGGGCTACTCTACTACTAAAAATATATAGGAGCTATGTAAAAGCCTTATTATTTATGCTAGCAATATAGTTAAAGCCTTTAAGGTGGTATTACTGCTCTATGCTAATAAAGAGTGGAGCTAATTATGCTACTCCTGTTTTAGAGTAGGGTATCTTTAAATATTGAGGATGCCTTTTTTGGGACTATATATAATGCCTTTATTTGCCTCTGCTTAAAGATAGCTGCCTTTTATAATAGTAGCTGCAAACTATACTAAGACTTAGCAGCCTATTAGAGTAACTATGCCTAATAATACTATTATTTGCTGTGTTATTAGACTTATAAACTATAAGGTTAATATATATCACTATATTAACTTTTTTAATTTACTATTATACTCTCTTATACTTTTAGTTTAGTGCTTTCTGCTACTAATATATATATTAACCCTTCCTTCTACCTATTTAAGCTTATAAAAAAACTTCTAATTTTTATATTACTATTATAATTCTACTAACTCTGCTAGTTTTTTGTTTTTTGTTCCCTATTAGCCTGCTTTTTTTCACTACTTTTCCCACTTTTCCTTGCTATAGTAATATCTAACTAATAGCCTACTAATAGCTCTGCTAGTACTGGTAATATTTCCCTCCCTATAGGTAGCACTTTTAATTTTAATGATTTTGTTTTCTAGTATTATAGCAGCTATATAGACCTTAATAGTGCTAGTAATATTTACTCTAGCTCTGTAAAACCTCCTAGTAGCCCTGTTAATCCTCCTGCTAGTTCTGTTAATCTCTCTGGCTCTGTTAATCCTCTTCCTGGTTCTAGTAATTCTCCCTCTAGCCCTGCTAACCCCCCTATTAGCACTAATATTACTAAGCCTAATAAGGCAGAGATTATCTCCTCTAATAAGGAAAGTGAGAATAATAAGGATATTAATACTAGAAAAGCTGCTAGTAATAGTAGTTACTATGCCTGCTACTAGTATAATAGTATTAAATACTGCTCTAAGAGCTCTATTACCTGCTAGTTTATTAATAGTGCTACTTATAACCTCTTTAACTGATTTCCTAATACTGCCCTCTAGGCTAAGATTATTACCTGTATTAATAAGATCTTTAGTAGAAGTATTCTTATTTAAAATATCTTCTCTAACCTAGCTATCTAATATATCTAGGATGCTTATAAATATGCTATAGCTGCTATATAGAATAGTAACTCTTATACCTACTTTCTCCCTTTCTGTGTAGCTATTCTTGCTATATTTATTTTCCACTATATAGGTACCTTTAATACTAAGATTACTAGCACTCTTATTAACCTTAACTATATAGATCTTATATTTCCTACTACTATAGTTAGCTTCTAGAGTATCTGTGCTATTAATAATACTATCTGCTAGGCTGCTTAGAATGCCTGCTAGACTGCTAATAGTATTGCTACTACTGCTAAAGCTGCTAATAACTTTGCCTATACTCTCTCTGATAGCCTCTATACTAAGCTTATTTCCTATATTACTAAACTTAAATCTAAGATTAAGGCTCTTAGTGCTATAGATTAGAGTAACCTTACTGACTAACTTACTAATATTAAGAATAGTATAGTAACTAAATAGGTCTTAGATAATAAGATTATCTAGGCTACTACTAAAGTTAATAAGGAAATAGAGGTACTTTGCTCTGAGATTGCTTCCCTTTATACCCTTATTAGTAAAGTTTCTAAGATTAATTCCCTAACCCCTAGCTATAGTAGCTCTAAGACTACTATACCAAATAAATACTATAAGATTAATAATATTAGTAATATCTTTAACTAAGCTACCTGGGCTATAGCATATAATTATAGAGGGATAGGTATCTTTGCTATTAGGATAATAGCTTTTCCTATCTAGGGGCAGATATTACTATATAGTAGTATATAGTTACTATTATGTGGTATCTGCTACCTATAAATAGACTAAGTAGAATAAAACTTAAAAATCAAGACTTTCACACCTTTTATACTAAGACCTATATTTTGTTACTGTTTACTGCCTTATTGTTTCTGTTTACTGCACTCTTATTATATGTCTTATTACCCCCTTAGTACTGCCACAGGCATACTGGGACAGACGCTTATACTATCTCTTCTAGCTCTCTATTTAAATATATATTAATAAAGTCCTACTACTATATATGATACCCTTTTTACTATATATAGGCTAATAGAATTTACTATAATACTATATAAGATATTAAGATATATATCTAGGTAAAGTCTTACTCTAAGACTTATAAGAAGCCTCTTACTATAATCTATACCTTATACTTTATAAGCTTACTATAAGCTTTTTTATACTTCTAAACCTATTTAGCTATTAGTTAGAGGCCTTATAATACCTCCTCCTTATTAATAAACTATAACACCCCTTTTTCTATAAGTTTATATATCTTAGTAAAAGCTACTTCTACTTACTCTAACTAGTTATTTATAGATCTATTCTATACTTCTATAATAGTTATTAGATCTATATAAGGCTATAAACTTATTTTCTAATTACTTATAAAGGGGTTAGTTATAAGAGCTATAATATAAGTATAAGCTATACCCTCTTCTCTTAGAGATCTAGTCTCTCTAATTTGCAGATATACTTTATATATTTAGTCTATAATTTCTTATATATAGCTCTAGAACTATAAGTCTTAGCTAGGTAGCAGTATTTACTAGTACTCCTCTAGCTCTGTTATAGATTTATAAAAGATAATATTAAAGCAGATAATAATCTTATTCCACTCTAGTATCTATATCCTATATACTTAGTCTCTATAATAACTAATAAGAGTGCTTTTCTCTATATATACTGCTATCTTTTTACTTTTAACTTAGACCTCTAGATTAATATAAGCAAAGTAGATACTTCTAATAACCTATAACTAGCTTATATTAGATATATAGTCTCCTCCTAGACTTAATAACTTATTATAGAGCACCTAAATAGGTATCTTACCTATAATAGCTATAGTATAAGAGCAGTTAACTATATAGACTGCTACTATAAGTAAATATAGCTATAAATCTACTAGAACCTCTAAATTAACACTTAAAGTATATACCTTATCTAGAATAATCTAAATTACACACTCTACTATACTATTCTACTTATATATATATAGTAGTAATAACTCTATCTTTATCCTATTATTCTATAATATAGCTTTAAGATAAGTTACTATAAACTCCCCTATATTATCTATATAGATAACCTTTACTACTATATTAAAGGTATTCTTCTACTCCTAAAAGTAAATCCTTAACTAGCATACTAGCTTATCCTTTATATCTATAAAAATAATCACTTAAAAGTATATTTTATTATCTATAACTAGCAAAAAGTATTTAAAGTATTTTACTAGTTTTACCTCTCTAATATTAATATAAAGAATATCTCCTACCTTCTTTATATAGCACTTTAGTATTTATAGAAAGTATCTTAGACTCTTTAAGAGATTATAGGTCTTATAGGATTATAGAACTACTAACTTAGAAGATATTATATAGCCCTTTATTATCTAAATAGTCTTTTTTATCTCTCTAAAGCCTAGATAACCTAGTCTTCTATACTAGAGCTTAGATTTAGTCTTCTACTATATAGTATATATCACCTATATACCTAAATCTCTCTTATATATTATATTAAGGTTAAAACCTCTTTAATATATATTAAGTATTATAAATGCTTATCTATTAGCTCTAATAAGCTTATTCTTATTAAAGTAACCTCTACTAAGATAAAGTCTCTCTCTGCTAAATATATTAACAGGGAAACTTAGTATATATAATATATCTTATAATTATATTAACTTTCTATTATTAAAATATAGTATAACTATTTCTATATACTTAGAGTAGATAAAACCTCCTCCTATATATATTATATACAGGGTTATTAACAGGGCATACTTATTATTATTATACTATAATATATTATTTATTATATATATATTTACACCTATATCCTATAGCTAAGCACTATTACTTTGCTTAACTATTCTTAAAATAGTCTCTTCTCTTTTAGTATTCTTAAATATAGTTTTATATACTAAGTATATTCTAAGATTACTCTAAGCTATCTAAAAGTTATTTAAGTCTATAAAGGTATAGCAAACTTACTCTATTATCTTCTAACTCTCCTTTATAGACTCCTTCTTAGATATATCTATCTTATTATTATTCTTTTATAGTATTAATAGACTTTTATTATTAGTCTTATAGGTAGGGTATATATACTATATAGTATTAGTGCAGCTATAGCTATAATAATTACAGCCTATATAATTCCTCTTTTTAAACTCCTTTTTAGTATCTCTCTTAGATACTTTATCTATTATTTATATAATAAGTATAGACTTTACCTTACTAGTAGTATAAGCCTTATCCTAGAGGTCTATTATAAGTCTCTTAACTATTATTATAGATCTATTATAATACTTTAACCTCTAGTAAATAGCCTAGTTATAGTACTACTCTTTAGCTTCTTAAATAAATACTTAAATAGTATCTTTAAAAGAGATAGTGCTACCTACTTATTAATATCTATACTATAACTTACTAAACTTTAAGATATATAGTATAGAGTTACTCTTTATAAGCTTAAGAGAGTATATCTAGTCTTATATTTATCCTCTTAGAATAATACTAATACTAGTATATATCTATATAAGAGTGTTTTAAATCTTAGAACTACTCTATATATATACTATAAGGGATAAAAGCCCTTCTATAAGGTTATTATATATCTTAATTGCAATCTAGAGATCCTCTACTAGAGTTAATATATCTCTAAAAGCTACTCTATAAATTACTATTAAGATTTATACTTATATTAACTATATAATCTAATTTGCAGGCCTCTTTAAATATAGATTCTTAGAGAATTTTATCTTAAAGCCCTTAAACTAATCTAAATCTAGTTTAGGAGTCTTACTAAGTATCTATATTATTAGCAGAGTATCTATTATTATAATATCTAAATAGCTAGTCTCCTCTTATATACTAAAGTAGGAGTAAGCTAGGCTTACTAGGGTCCTTAATAGTAGTAGTACTATTAGAGAGGATATATCTCTACTACTATTATTAACTATAAGCAGTACTAGAGTAGTTCCTTATATACTTTATAACTATATTTAAAAAGCATTATACTCTTTATATACCTATTAGTAAGCTAACTATAGCTCTATAATCTTCTACTAAAGATCTATAATAGCTTTATTTTAAGGCCTTACTACTTCTAAGCCCTATAGTATACTTACTATAACTATAGGTAACTATATAACTTCTCAGAAGCATATTAATATACTTATAATATATATATTATATTAGATAGTTATATAACTTTATTTTACTATTCTAATAACTACTATAAGATAGATCTAGTTTGCAATATTATATAGATTATACTATTATATAATAATAAGGATCCTATATATAGTTAGGGGTTAGAAATAAGGATCTAATAAGCATATTAATTAAAGTTATATAAGTAAAGCTATCCTTATACTAAATTATAGTATATCTAGTACTCCTCTTATATATCTTTAAGCCCCTAGATTATCACTTACACTCTTAAATCACCACTTATGCCTCTAACCTATATATAGCTTAATATTGCGCCGCGCGCGGCCCGCTTATTGCGGTGAGGCGCCGCTTACGGTTATAACACTTAACTCAGTTAAGTCTGGTTATTGCGACTATAGTTTTTTGGTATTGCGACTATAGTCCACCCTTTAAGCGTAGATCTGAGCGTAATTTCACTAAATATAGGTTTGACCCACTTCCCCTGCTAAACTTAGTATAGGGCAATGTTAGTATTAATTTTTCGCAGCGTTCTGTAGTAGTTAGGCGTTGTTATTAACAGTCAAAAATGAGGGTATTTTAAAGTGGTGATATAAAAAGTAGTTAGGGGTATTTACTGCTGGACAGCAGCCTGCTCCCACGAAAAATTAGTGCTAATATTATCCTATGCTAAATTTGGCAGGGGAAGTGGGTTAAACCTATGTTTGGCGAAATCGCGGTATGGGGAGGTATGCTCAGAGGTCATATTACAGTCGCAATACCAAAAAACTACAGTCGCAATAACCGGACTCGACTCGGTTGCGCTGACTTCCGTCTCCCTGCATGCCGTTGGCCGTGGGCATGCGTGGCCGGCCTTTCAACGGCACTAACTCCTGCCAATCCCAAGGCGAGGCGTTCCATGGTACGCCTTGCTCACAGTCATTGCCTAGTGTCGGACCCACACATCGCCATAAGCGAGGTGTGCACGGGTCGGATGTTCCGGGATATGAATTTACGCCCAAATATGGGTTATTTGCATTGGATCCATGTCAGCACTGAATTTTCATATATGGGCGCCAATTTGGCCCCTTAGTTAGTTACACACACATACACACATATATTAATATATCGAATTACATATAATAATTACTAGCTATACTATTATCTAATAGTTATAAGCCTAGTTAATTTCTAGTAATTAGTATTTTGATTATATAGTTATTTTCTAATAATATATAATAGCTATTAATTAGCAAAGTAAGTTAGAATCCTATAATCAAAGTTATTATAACCCTAGTATCTAATTTAGCTAAGTAATATAGCTAGTAATTATATTAAAAGAATAATAAGTTAGGGAAGTTTAAAGGAATTAGCTAGGCTCCTCTAAATCTAATATTATTAAATAAATTATCTATTATTAGAGGAAAAGCAAGAATAAGCCACCTTCTTATTAATAATAAATCCCTTATATAAACTAAATTAAATCTAATAAATAATAAGAGTTTAAAATAAGCTTAGATAATATAAATATTAATATCTCTTACCTATAAAGTAATAATAACTAGGTTAAATAGTATAACTATATTATATTAACTGCTAACTAATATAGAGTTAAAGACTATGCTAATCCAGATAAGACTATTACTAATAATAAGCCTAGTCTTATCCTTTTAGATAATATTAACTTATTATTTAATAATAGAGTCTAAATTACTAAACTGTAATATTAAAGCTAATTAGAGGAATATAAGTATATTAGGGATAACTTAGTGAAGCATAGCAGAGATATTATAATATTAATTAACTAGATCTATCTAAGCAAAGTTATTAATAAACCTAACACTTAATTAATTCTTAAAGCGTTATAAAAGGAGTTTTAACCTAATAACTATATAAGATAATACTATATCTTTTAGTAATATAATACCCACCTTTATTTAGTTAAAAGATCCTAGTTATCTAAGTAGTTAGTTACTTACTAGGAGATTATAAAAGAGGCTATATAGGCTAAAACTCTATCTCTAATAAGCTCTACTACTTAAATATCTAACTTTCTTAATACTATTAAAGAGATTGCTCTAGAGTACTATATAGAAGCTACCTTCTTCTTCTTAGATAATAACTATAAAAGTAAGGGATAAGATAGTAAAATAGAGCTAACTATTCTCCTACTAACTATAAGTATAGACCAGGCTTATAAGTTTTACTACTAGATTTATATACTTTATCTAGACTAGCTTACCTTATCTAAACTACTATTAATAAAGTTAGTAAAGGGATCTAGCTTTATAACTTAGTAAGAAGAGGATAAGAAGGCTATAACTTTAATATAGAAGGTATTAGTCCTAGCTAGAACTTTAAACTATTAGAAGAACAAGAAGCTAAAGTGTTCTACCTATAAGAAGTACTATTAGATAATAGACTACTTCTATATAAATTCTATAATTAAGCTAAAGTTATATAATATAAATAACTTTGCTAATAAGGCCTATATTAAAGCTAGATATAAATAGTTATAGAACCTAAAAAATAGTAAGATATAGATAAAGTTAGAGATTATAATTAAGGAGGTAAAAGCTAAGTTAAGTAGTAACTAGAAGAATAATAATAGTTACTAACTATTATAAAGCTACTCTTAATTATAAGAACACTATAATAATATATATATTTCCCTCTATAGTTAAGATACTTAGAGTAATAATAAAAGCACCTATTCTTCTTCCTTCTATAGCTATAACTAAGCCAGTTTTATAGCTAGTAATACTCTTTATAATAGTATTATTATTAACTATAATACTGCTTTTTATATCTATAATAATATTAACTATATAAGTAACCTTAATTACTCCTAATAAAAGTAAATCCTTACTAGAGGAGGCACTATTATTACTAAGGCTATTAGTAAGATAAAAGTTAAGCTAAACTAAGATAGTATAGATAAAAAGGGTATTATAGCACTTAATATATAGTTTTGCCTATTATATCCTATAACCCTCCTATTAGTAAAAGTCCTATAAAATAAGAGACTTATATTTATAATTAAAGTTCCAGACCTTAAAAATAAGCATAGCAAAGTCCTCTACTTTACACCTTATTAATTAGAGTAATATATTATTAAATACTACCTATATAATAAAGATAAGGATTATATAGAGAGCACTAAGTAAGTCTGATTTGAAATAGATAAAGAGGAATAATCTTTTACTAGTTTTAAGTTATTAAAGACCTAGAGGTTATCTAAGGCTAAAGCTTAGTTATAGTATAAGAGGCTTAGCTATCTAAGTGCTAAAAGCTTTAAGTAACTTATAAAAACCACTATAAGTATTAAACTTAAAGAGATTATAAAAGATAAGTGTGAAGCCTATACTATAAGCAAGGCTATTTAATAAGTATTAAGGAGACCTCCTAACTATTAGCTAATAGCACCAGGTAACTATATTACTATTAACTTTTTTTTAATAAGTAAGCTCTATAATAGGGAGAAGTATTTCCTGCTACTTAGCAACTACTAGTCTGATTTTATCTAGAAATATACCCTATATACTTATAAGAAAGGTTTTAAAGCGCTCTAATATATTATTACCTATCTTAACTAATAATATAGTATTACTATCTCTATTATAAAGCTTAACTAGAACATAGCGCTTTGTAATACCTTTAATATATAGGTAGCTACTAAGAGTATATTTATTAAAAGGTTAGCAGACTATACTAGCACTTAAAACCCTGCTAAAAGGTATAGTAGTATCCTCTTTATAATTACTAGAGCCCTATAATATTAGTTAAGATTTCCTAAATCTCTTACTCTAAAGCTTATAAGGGCGGGAATATATATAGTAAATAGGCTGGGTAGATATTACTATAAATAGAAGACCCCTAAAGGCCTTATTAATAAGTGGATAAACAGATAACTAAATACTACTTACTATTACTCTAAAATCCTCTAAGTTAGTTATATAAAGAGATATAGCTACTAAGTATACCTATTAATAATAACCTATAAGTATAATAAATAGCACTCTAATAAAACTCTGCTAAGAGTATATATTAGTTACCTTTATAGATATAATAGCACTAATATCTATAAGATCTAAGTGCCTATATTAGGCAAAGTACTATATATATGCAATATAATATTTAATAAGAGTATTATATATAATCTAACACTTAAAGACACTAGTCTCCTCTATTAATAAGAGCTTTAATTTATATTTAAGCAGCTTAAAATAAAGCAGCTAGATCTACTTATAGAGAAACTTCCTATAGACTCTATAATATAGGATAGAGATAAGAAGCTTTATAAGCTAAATTAATAGCTTTATAAGGATAACTAGAATAACACTAACACCTAACTGCTAAGCCCTGCACTATTATAAAAACCTTTAGTTATACCTGCTTTAACTAAGAGGGTGGGAGAGGTAGTATAATAATCACTAATATAGCCTATAACTGCCTTAACTGCTAATAAGAGGTTCTAATCTTAACTAGTTAAACCAGGCTAAGCTATAAACCAAGTTACTAAATTAATTAAGGTTAAAGAACTAGCTATATTACTACTAGCACTACCTTAAATAATAATATTAATAAGATTAAGAGGAAGACCCTATAAATCATATAATAATATACTATTTAAGCAAAGGATTCTAATTAGACAGCTAAATTATGAACTAGCTATAGTAATAAGGTTATTAATAAGATAATATATCTAAGAGACTTCTTAAAACTAATCTAACTTCCTACTACTAACTAATATAATTAAGAATAAGAAAGTGAAAGATATATTAGCTAAGAGCTTAGGCAAAGTCTATTATTAAGATCTCTAGCTAGTTCTAATAAATTACACAGAGGCTTAGAGATACCTATACTAGATAAAGTGGCTTGCTATAATAAATATTAAATATTAAACTATCTAGAATAAGAGCACTTTTAAACTTATATAACTTAATAATATTAAGAATAGACACTATATCTTACCACTTAAATAGATATTTATATATAAATTTAATAAGTATAGATATCTCAAAAAGTTTAAAGCAAGGATTTATATAAGAGGAGACCTATAACCTATAAATAAGTTAAATATCTATACCTTAATACTTATATTATATTTATTTAGAAGTCTTATAGTAATCATAGTAAGATTTAACCTTAAGTTAATATAGTTAGATACTATAAATATATTTATAAATGCTATATTAGACAAAGTTATCTATATCTACTACCCACCTAGATTTAACTACCCGGGCAAATACCTTATCTTATATAAGGCTCTATATAGGCTATATTAATCCCCTCTCTTATAGCAGCAAAGTCTTAAAATAACCCTCTAGCTCCTAAATATAAAACTACTAGATAAAGATAACTATATTTTTATATTAAATAGGGTACTAATCTTTATATTTATTAATAATATTGCTATACTTTTCTAAAAAGGAGATAAATCTAAGGTAAGAGTAATTATTAACAGCTTAAAGTCTACCTATAAGATAAAAGAAATAAGCAAATTAAGTATATTTTTAGGTATTTAAATTATCTATAACTATAACTAATATAAGTTATAGCTTTACCTAGATAAATATATTAAAAAGATCTATAATAAGTTTAGTATTAGAATAGGATAAGTGGGACTTAGCAGTGCAATTTCTAAGAGAGCCCTCTTAGTATACAGGTCTGTTATAGAAGAACTATAGTAGAGGAGGGAGGAGGAGCATAGAGGGGAGAAGAACTTATTATTATTATTAATATCTTAATACTTAATTCTTAAGTTTTTAAGGGTTTTCTCAGCAAATTTATACTTATTTTTAGTAATCTCTTTTAATTAGATCTATAAATTACTTTATATATCTTTTAAGCCTATTCTTATTATTCTAGCCTGTTTGTGGGTGGAGTTATATTATTTGCTGTTCTTTTTAGCTCTTATAGTTCTAGCTTTTATTAATAGTGCCTAGAAGTGGATTTTTTTACTCTTTTTAATAGCTTTTAAAGGCTTCTCAGAGAGTAAGGTGCCTTTATTACGTCTATATATCCCTGCTATTAATATATATATATATATATAACTAATCTATATTAAATATAATAATATATCTGAAAAATCTATAAATAATAAAGAATAATAATATAATTAATAGCTAAAGCAGAAAAGATAGAAAAAGATATTTATAGGCCTATCTTAGTTTATAAGGATAGTAATAGCTATATATTCTCTTAGAATTAAGGTAGGAATAATAAAGACTCTAATATACTCCCTTTTATATACTATTAGCAGGTTTTAGTAAATATACTCCCTTTCCCTCTCTCTTATATACTTTTAATACTACTATTATTTAACTAGTAAGTTATAGCTAGAGTAACTAAGATAGTTATATTTAAGACTAATATAGTGATTAGTAGTTTTACTAAGCTAATAAGTATAGTAAGATTAACTAGATTAGTAAATAAATACTAATAAACTCCTTACTAGTATAGCCTTAAGTGCTAAGAGCAAAGAATACTAATATTTGAGATATTCTAATATAGTAAAGCTATAAAGTCTTCTAAGATAGGAGTATTATTAGAGAGACACTTTTATATTAAGTAATAAGATTTAAAGTAGATCTATAAAAGCCTAGAGTAGTAAGATTAAGGTTAAGAGACCTTTCTATATTTATTTAGTTTATATTATTTTTCCTTTTTTATTATTTAAAGAAGTTATAATTACCTACTTTATCTTTCTATTTAGAAGATATTATAATAATAAATTCACTTTTCCACTTAAAAAGCTTTATTACTTTAACTATATAATAATAAACCTAATATTTATAACTCTATAAGTATTATATTTTCTTCTTATTTAAATAACTTAGATACTAGATCCTCTTCTAATAAGAGAAAGCAGCCTAAGAAAAGGTTTATAGAAACTTTATTTAGTAAGATATAACTATAAACTATAAAATAGTTAGCTTTTAAAGATAGTATAGATAGATCTATAAATCTCTCTCTAGAAATAGGGGTAATACCTTCTAGCTCTTATTATTTATCTAAGAGGATATATACTAATTAAGATATTATAGTTCTAGCTAACCTTCTAATAAGATATCCTATTATAGCTATAATAACTCCCTATTCTACTAATATATCTAAGTTTATTAAAACTAATATCTTAGACTTTATTATAGACTATAAAAGCTTTTCTAAGCTTTGCTATAAGACTAATAAAAATATAAAGAATAAGGTTTATATATATAGCTCTAGTAACTATTAAGATATAGTATAATCCTATATTAATAAAGCTAAAACCTAAAAGAAAGCTAAGGAGAAACTTCTTTACTAATTTAGATTTATAGACCTAAAGTGTTAATAGAACTCTAATAAGAACTTTTAGAACCTAGTTATAGGCTCTTATATTAAGGATAATAACTCTTTATAGGTTATAGTATTAATTGCTACTATTTGCTAGCTTTAATAGAGAGCTATTCTATATAGAGATCTAGAACTTATAGATACTAAACTTATTTATATTATCTACTACTATTTTTTAAAAAAAAGTAATAAGAGCTATAGCTTAAAGTCTTAACTACTAACCTATTAAAGTTATTTTAAAGTAATAGGTTATAGTTAAAGATACTCTAATTAAATAGTTTACTACTTAGTAGAAACTTTAGTAACTATTAGGCCTTATTAAGCTTAAACTAATAACTATATTTTAAGTTTCTATAAAGATAATTCTAATAAGATAGAGAGCTAAGGCTAAGAAACCTTTTATAGTATAAACTATAAGCTTAATTATTAATTCTCTTATAGAGAACTTTAAAACTTTTAATATTAATAGAGCTAACTATAAAATAGATATTCTAAATCTTATTAAGAAAGTTACTAGCTAAGAAGATAATACTTTTAACTTAAATACTATAGAAGCTACTAAATCTTATAAATAATAATCTTAGAATAATATATAAACTTAATATTAGTAATAGTAGTACTATTACCTATAAGCTAGTTATAATAACTACTAAAGCAGCTACTAATAATATTAAAAGTTTAGAAGAGGTAGAGGAAGAGGAGGCTATAGAAGCTTTTAGTAAGAGAGACTATAGTAATATATATCTTTTTAGGCTTTTAGATATTACTAGTTTTATAGAGTAGTAGCCTATATTATTATTAGCTATATTAAGTACCTTAAAGCTAGCTAGAAGAGAGTCTATTACTATATAGTACCTTTTTACTTTATTAGCACTCTTAATTCTAATATTAGAGTTAAAGCAGGTATTATTAATAAAGGCTATATAGCTAAGAGAATAGATAGCTAGATAATTTTAAGGTATATTCTTATTAATAAAGATAGCTTTATAAACTATATAGTAGCTACTAGTAAAATAATAGAAAAGTAGTAGCTAAGACTAATAGAAGAGATTATATAAGTTATTAGTTATAATAGACTATACTCTAAGTAACCTATTAGTTTTATAGATTAAGAAAAGAATATAATATAGTTATATAACTTTATTAATATAATATTTTCTAGCTTTAAGCCTAGAAACTAATATATTAATCTAGTTAAAGATATTACTACTATAAAATAGGTAAAGGTAAGAAGCTATTACTTAGAACCTTATAATACTTATATTTAATAAGCCTCCTAAATAGTAAACCTACTTATAGTTTAAAATCCTCTAATTTAAATTACCTAGTAAGTTACTAAACTTCCTAATAATAAAGAAGATATTAATAATATTATATTATAGAATATTCTAGAAGAGCTAGTTAAATAATAGAAATAAGAAGAGTAAGATAAGTCTTAGATTTAAAATAGTAATTTATAAACTAGCTATATACTTATATTAGAGCTATATAGTAAGAGAGTAAATAAAAAGGTAGCTGTTTCTAAAGCCTTCCTTTATTAGAACTAGCTAAACTAGAATAAAATAGTTTATAATACTACTAAAGTAATAATTAATAAGTATAAGAATAGATATAATTTAAAGATATATAAGATCTTTATTTCTACTAATATTATACTTCTAGATTAATTTAATAAAATAGAAGCTAGTAATAAGGAGTTATAAGAGCAGATAAACTAATAAAATAATAATAAAAACTATTTTAAAGGCTAAGTAACTTTAGCTACTATTTTTATAATCTTATTTAAGAATTTATAGACTAAGTAAGTATAGTTTAACTACTATATAATTAATTCTATCTTTAAAATAGGTGCTATAACTAAGAAATAGGATTTTATACTTCTTCTACTACTAAGATATATTACTATTCTAGACTTTATTATAATCTACTAGTAGATTATAATTACTCTTTATAGCTTTATAAATATACTAATTAAGGGAATTATTAATAGTAGCTTAGTAATTAATCTTATTAGTAAAAAATATATTAAATACTTAAACTTATAGAGTAATATAGTTAGAACTAATATAGAAATCTATAAAATTACTAATAAGGAGTAGAGGATCTAATTTATAGGTATAATTATAGATAATATCTATATTAGAGATAATAAAATTTAAGATATTAGCTTTTTTATCTTTCTAGAAAATATCTATAATAAGAACTTAGTACTAGAAGCCTCTTTTATTTTAAAGACTAGAATAACCTTAAATTATATATAGAACTAGATTATTAGAGTTCTTTAATTTAGAAATATTAAGATTAATATCCTATTATTATTTTATATAGGAGACTTAACTGCTTATTTCTTAGAAATTATTACTAAGATAGATTATTTTATCTTTTTATAATATTAATATACTTTTATATCTCCTATAAAGAAGGGGAAATAGAGACTACTACTAATAGATCTAATATAGTAATAAACTTAGAATTTATAGGAGATAATTAGTAAGTTAATAAAGTTAAAGATAAGAAAGAGTTAGATATAATACTAAATAGTATAAAAATATATTAGAATATTAAAGTGATTTAATAAGTATTTAAGAGCTTATATAATCTACTAGAGGAAGTTAAGTAATAGATAGAGCTAGATAAGGAAGTTATTACTGTTTTTAAAGAATTTAGATTAATTTTTAATAAAATTCTAGAAACTATAATTTAAGAAGAAGTTACCTCTAAGCTTAATAATATCTATAAAGTAATTATAAGTACTAGATATATTAAAGGATATAATAGTTATAGTATTAACTATTAGTATTATATTTATAAATCTAAAAAGAAAGTAGTAAAAAAGAGAATATTTAGGAGAAAGTATAAATTAGTATATTAAAAAGAAATTAAAGTTATTATAGCTATAAATATAATCTTTTCTTATTATTACTATATATCTATATAGATAATACTTATATTACTAATAGAAAATATTAATATACTATATAAGATAGAAGATAAGAAGATTTAACCTATTAATAATATTATATTAAACAGTTTAATTCTAGATAGTAACTTAGAGTAGAAGCTAAAAGTATAGATAAAAATAAAAAAGAATATAAAGCTAGATCTTAATATTCTATTTACTAGTCTAATTATATTAAAGTTTTTAAATATTAAGCTAGAAATAAGACTTATAAAGATCTAGCTAGAAGCTATTCTAAAAACTATTAATTACTTATAGCTTAAAGAAAAAAAGCTTTTTATAACTATTCTAATAGTAAGAGAGAAAGCTTTAGTCTAGGAATTTGCTTATTATAGCTCTATCTATCCTTTTATTACTCTCTTATAGATAATATAAATAATTCTATATAAAGTATAGTAAGTAAAAGAAATTCTAATATTAAGAAGGTTAGAATAGAATATTATTATAATTTTAAAGAATAAACTAGAAAAGGAAATTCTAGAGCAGAGTTATATAGTATATTATAATCTATTTTTTCTTATATATAAGAAAGATAGTAAGATAAGACTTATTAACTCTATAATAAAACTAAATATAGTTATAATTTAAGATATAGTATTACTTCTCTCTATAAATAACTTTTTAGAGGATTTTACTATATACTAGTTATTATTCCTTTTAGACTTCTTTTTAAAATATAACTAAGTTCTCTTAAACTCTATAAGTAGAAACTTAACTATATTTACCTTACTTATTAGACTACTATATATATATATTTTGCTTTAAAGAGTAATAAATTTAATTATATAATTTATAAGAGTTATAATTAGAATTCTATATAACCTTATATCTAGTTATTATAAGACCTTTTTTAATAATATTACTATTAAAAAACTAACTTTATACTATAATAAAAAAGAGATTAAGTCTTATCTAGAAATTTATAGATTTATTTTAAAATATTTATAAAATATTAATAAGGTTCTAGTTAATTTAAAGCTAGTAGAATATATAGTAATAGTAGTTAAGTCTTAATAGGCCTAGAAAGTAGTAATAATTATTAACTATATTTATAATACTAATAGATATTATCTAGAAGAAGTAAAGATAGTTAAGATTTATAAATAGGTTACTTATACTAACTTAATAGAGTTAAGAGCTTTCCTAGAAATTATAATATTTTATAGATTCTAGATAAAGAACTATTTAACTATTATAAAGCTGCTTACTAATTTACTTAAAAAGGATATCTCTTTTTATTAGAAAGAGAAATATAAGATAGTAATAAATACTTTAACTTTAATACTTACTAAAACTCTAATCCTTATTATCTTAGATTATAGTTCTAGAAGAGAAGATATATATCTTATAGTTAATACTAGTAATATAGGATAGAGCAGAGTTCTAGGCTAATTTATTAATAATTAATATATAGTTTCTTATTTTAAAAGTAATACTTAGTTAGAACTAGAACTATTTTATAATACTAGAAAGAAGGAACTATATAGTATTCTAAAAGCCTTAAAAAGGGTATATAATTACCTTTATAGAAGATACTTTATTCTAGAAATAGATATCTAGACTTTAATTATATAATTAAATAGAGCAGCTATAAACCTCCTAAAAGCTCTTATTATTTAATACATTATATAGATTTAAATATTTAACTTTAAAGTATAATATATCTATAATATATAAAATATAGTAGTAGATAGCCTCTTATAGAAACTCTAAAGCCTTTTAGATATAATTAATAAAGAAGTAGAAAGAGAAATTAATTCTTAGATTAATTTGCAGATCTTCTTTATTAATATTAAGACTAGTTTCTTCTTTAATTAAGTATAATAATATAGTAATATATAATAAATAGAAAAGGTTCTTATAGAAGATATATAGGAAATTATTAGTAGTATAATAACTATTTTAAATATTCTTCTTAATAATTTATAGGCCTATTTAGTATATTCTTAATAAATTACCTACTATTTAATAATATAAAAGTACCCTCTAGGAATTTAACCTATTAGATATTATAATTTTAAAGTTAGAGCTCTAGATTACTATATTTAAAACTACCTGCTTTTTACTAGATTAATAAATTAGAAGCTAATACTAAGATAACTTATAGATAACCCTAAATAGAGAAAGAAGCTAATTATTAAAGCCTATAAAAAAAGCAGTTATAGAAGTAAGTAAGCTATAATAAGGAGATTATCTAACTACTATATATAGAGTAATATATATTTAGAAGTTAAAGAGTTTCTAAAAAGTTATTCTAATTACTAGAAGAGGAGAGCTTAGTATATAGATAATATAAGAACCTATAGTTTGCTAAAAGGATTACTCTTTATAAGAATTTTATTAAATATATAGAGAGTGGGTAAGTAGTACCTTATAGAGACTTAGAACCTATTTACTAAGTAGCCTAAAGTATAATAGCTTAGATAAGTAACTATAGCTAAGATTATAAAGTTTATTTAGGAGAAGGTTATCTATTAATATAAGCTATATAGTGAAATTATTATTAATAGAGGTCTAGAAAATAAGAGCATTATTATTAAGTTTAATAAAAGATATTAATAAAGGCTAGAACTATAAGGGCTAGAAAGAACAGCAAATAATATAACTCCACCCATGAATAGGCTAGAATAATAAGAATAGGCTTAAAAAATATATAAAGTAATTTATAAATCTAATTAAAAGAGATTACTAAAAATAAATATAAATTTACTAAGAAAATCCTAAAAATCTTAAAAATTAAGTATTAAGATAGTAATAATAATAATAATAAGTTCTCCTCCTCTCTATACTCCTCCTCTCTCCTTTACTATAGTTCTTCTATAATAGACCTATATACTAAAAGAGCTCTCTTAGAAATTATACTGCTAAGTCCCACTTATCTTATCTTAATTATCCCCTTAAAACTCTTTATAATATTATAAAGGAGAGTCTTAATAGATAAATAAATCTACTTATATAAAAATATATAAAATCCTATTTATAAACCCTTCTTATTTAATAGTTTCTTCTTAGTAGGTAATTTTACTATTAAGAAGGTCTATTAAGTGCTATTATTTTCTATTATAAACTATATCTTAATAATAGCTTTATAATCTTCTCTTTCTTATTATATTTCTTATCCTATTCTAAACCCTAATATAGCTAGAACTATTCTCTTTACTAAGATAGATATAAGAAATTATAGTAATATAATCTTTTAGAAGTATTTTACTCTATTTATTTCTATTAATTAACTCTCTATTAGATATAGTCTTCTCTATTATAGTTATATTTATTTAAAGTATTAGAATATTTAGAATAAGATAGTATATCTATAATTATAACTTATAATTAAGGTTTAGTACTTATACTTTAATCTAATATCTAAAAAACTTATATTTAAAGTTAGTATTCTAAATAATTAAGTTTACTATCTAATATATTAGATAAAGCAGACTCTAGTAAATCTCTTAGAGGGGGAATTCTAGGCTTATTATTATCTCTAAAGTTTCCTATATTATTATCTAGAAATAAAAGTTAGCTAGATTTAGATATAGAGAGTTATATAGAAAAGAAAGGATTTCCCTTAAAGTCTTATTAGCTATATAGGATATCTTATAGAGCAAAGCTAATATTAATAGATATATTATAGAATTCTATAATAATAGCAGAAATATATTAGTTAACTAAAGAGATTTCTATATTAGTAAAGAGTTCTCTATCTCTCCTAACTATATAACTAAATTATAATAATAAGATATCCTCTTAAAGAAATATTTAAGCCTATTTAATATATCTAAGTCTATATATAAATCTATCTCTTTATTAGATTAAATTAACTACTTAATAACTAGTTAATAGAATTATTCTAAGATATACTAGGGCTTCTATTTTATAATACTATCTATTAAGATTATTTATAGTATCTATAAATTATTAGTTACTTTTTAAATTCTATATAAAGTCCTAGTAAAAGTAATTACTATTTACTTAGTCTATAATAATTATTACCTAATAACTATTACTATAATTAAGTAATAAGAAGGTAGCTATAATATCTTAAAGGTTACTTATATCTTCTCTTATTATACTAACTATATCTACTATAATCTCTATTTTAGGTATCTAAGATAGTTTTTAAGGTAGGATATAGATAGAAAGCAGAAAACCTCTAATTATAAGTCTAAGAAAGCTTATAATTTTAGAGTTATCTAAGTTTTCTTATCTTATTAATATCTCTTATATATTATAAAAGTTAGAAAGATATTTCACCTTCTCTATACTATTAATAACTAATCCTTATTTATATCTAGTTATTAGATAATTTACTAATTACTAGTTATTTTATATATACTAAGAGACTACTAAAACAGGTTAATTATTATTTAGTATAGAATTAGCAGACCTTATATAGTTAAAAACTGCTAAGTTATTATAGAATTTAAAAATAACTTATCCTACTAAAAAGGGAGTAAGGTATAGTAATATTAATAGTTTTATAAACCTAGAATAATTATAATACTTTGCTAAATTAATTAGTTACTACTAATTATTTACTCTTTTATACTTTTTAATCTTATCTCTTATTACTATATTTTAAATAGTTAGGTATTTTAATAATTTTTTATTACTTCTTAAAGCCTTAATATTAGATATACTAATAGGTTAGATCTATAAATAAATATCCTTAAATATAAGCAGGTTAAGACTTATCCTATTAGGTAAAAAGAGCTTTAGGTTTATAAATTATAAAATATACTTATCCTTTTAGTCTTTTATTACTTTTAGTACTATCTGCTCTAGTATTCTCTTTCTATCTTTAAAGACCTAGTTTTAAATAGTTCTATCTAGCTTTAAAGAAACTTAATATCTTTTAACTAGCTCTTTATTTATAAAAGTTACTAATAGTTAGTTAATCTAGGTTTTTTTTCTTACTTATAGAAGCTATTTTAGTAATACTAGGCTTCTAGATTATATAAAAGATCTAAACTAGTTAACTAGATATAGGCTAGAAGTTTATAATAGAGATTTAGTATAGTAAAGATTAATTAGATATAGTTATCTTAATAAAACTTTAGTTATAATAGCTAGAACTCTAAATAAGACTCTAGTTATAATATATATTAGAGTTTATAGTCTTTCCTCTACTCTCTTTTCTAACTACTAATTATTATAAAACTAATTTTATCTATTATATAAGTTAATTAGTAGCTTTAAAAAAACTACTCTATTTAATTTAGATACTTATAGATAAATAAATAGTATATCTAGAGCTTCCTTTTTAAGCTAGATAGTTATACTCTCTCTTAGACTTCTATTATTAAAGTTATCTTCTATACCTCTAATTATATAATATTAAAGGAGTTATCTAGCTTTAATAGGTCTTATAAGATAATATATAATTACTATAATATCTATAAAGTATATTAGAGTCTTAGTCTCTAATATTCTAATAGTATTATATAGGCTAGTAATAATATACTATAGTTTAGAAGGAGGGAATAACTCCTATACTATATCTAAAGTTTTGCTCTAGTATTTAATAAGTATATATTTTATTAGTAAATTAGAGAGATATATCTAGCTAGTTATATCTTAGTATTATAGAGATAGAGTTTTATATTTAATTATTAGTAGCTAATATCTTAGTTTTTCTATAAGTTTAAAGCCTAATATATTTCTAATAATCTAGTTTTATACTTAAAATTAGCTTTTACTTAGTTTATTAGATATAAAATCTATTAGTTATTTAATATTAAAAAAAGAAAGCTTTAAGAATCTTAGCTTTTAAATATAGTTATTTAGAGTATTACTATTATTAAAAATAATCTTTCCTATTATAATATTTTTAAAAAGAAAGTTAGTAAGAGAAAAGAGTAAGTAATTTATAGACTAAATAGATAGATTAAATAAGAATAGTTATAAAATTTAAAGATATTATAGTATAGTAGTTAATATTAAATATCTTTTATCTAAGAAAATAGGTTAGGTAGTATATATAAATATAGATAAAAAAGAGAAGATCTTAGAGATTAAAAGAGTTAATAATACTCTCTTATATCTATTAATTATCTTAAAGTGCTAGTAATTTATTAATATTCTATAAAAGAAATAATTAACTTCTTTCTCTCTTAGCTCTCTTAGCTTTAATAAAGATAAAGTAAACTTAAAATAAAAAATCTAATAATATATCTAATAGTAAATTAGAG